>JZKD02S1817944.1:418288-450485 GCA_000966675.3 Picea glauca | reverse complement strand
CTGGAGACATGCCCTCCAAGCTTCAATTCATTCACCGACTTTGAGGTTGTCACCAATTTCTCTAGTAGATGAGAAAAAGGAGAAGGGTGGATGAAAAGAAGGTTCAAGAGAGGTGTCCGTTTCATTTTTTAACGAGCTTGACACAGGAAAATAACTATGCTCAGGACCTCTGTTTCATTTTTAACAAGCTTGCCACAAAGAAGAGAAACTATGCTCATGGCTTCTTTCTAATCATAACTTCCGAGAGGATAACGCTCTAGAAGGATACCATGTCAAGGGACAAAACTCAGTCATGGCTTCCAAGAGATCTTTGCTAGATGGAAGATGATCACTTGGGAAGGAACACATGTCGAGGGTCGCGAGAGGAGTAAGGGGATTAGGCTCCAATAACCCTACTAAAGAAATCATCATGTCCACTACCGGATCTAAATCATCGGAAGTGGAAAGCATGGGAGACGATGGAAAATCAACACCAGGAGAGGAGATAGAGCGTATATCTTCCCAAATTTCTTCACGAGGGGGAGGAAAATAGGATCGGTGATGGTTTTTATCCCAAGGTAACTTGCCAATGTGAAGCATCTTCGAAATAGATTCATCTGAAGGAAAAGTTGGGGAAATGTAGTCGATCGCAGAGGACAAGGAACTCAACTGTGATTGCATCGAGGAACTGTCGAGCGCCAATAGATGTTGGTCATCCGATGAGGGAGAAGTGGATTGGATAGAAATGTATGACGTTTCGGCTGGACTAAGTGGCACGGTGTCACCTAGTGCATCGAATTCCACCAGACAAGGTACAATCCAAGGGTCAGATGATTCCAAAGATTGATAAGCCACAGTCGAAATCATATCGACGGTGCAATGCGATGTGTAGTCGGTGGAAGTGGTGTAGGGAAGGTAACCATGAGGCTAGAATCTTTCAGTAAGACAACACCAACGCTTTCATATGTGATCTTGTGGTCTCCCAAGAAAGGAATATTGTTGGTAGTGGGAACGCGAGCATCAGTCGTGCAGAAATCCAACTGATCAACAATGACAATTTTGCCCTGATGAGGAAATTGGACACATCAAAAAACTAACAAGGCAACGACAGTCATAGCATAAAACCAACTTCTTCCAAGTAACAAGTTGTAATCGAGGGGAGCATCGACCACCTCGACATCAATAGTAACAGTTTTTCCACCCAATTGGATGGGTAGGGATTGTAAAAGCCCATGGGGATGAAAACCTCGCTCGTCGAAGGTGCGTAACATCGTTGGGGAATTGTTGCGTGCTGGTGATTTTAAACCTTTCCAACACACCAAAGACATGACACAAGTCGAGGCTCCCTCATCCAAAATAGTTCGGTGGATTTGTTGATTGTGAACAACAACATCAACTTGGAAGGAAAGTTGGTGGGAGAGTCGAGACGCATAATTGTCCAAGTTAAACATGATCTGATTGGACGACTCAAGATCAACAACACCAAGAGTGGTCAAGAGCGTTCTACGTTGACTAGGGCAGTTCTGTAGAACTTCTAACGCAAACATAACACACGGTGCTTGAGCCAAATCTTCAACAATGTTGTAGTTCTGGGCAGCACGTGAACTAGGATTAAAGGTAGCTTTGTAGATAGTTCTCTTAGGAGGGCATAATATAGAGTCGAATGTGGGTTTCTCAATCTGAAGTGGTCCATATGGAGGATTAACCGATGGAAGACTGACGGAGGATGATGATGGATCCGGTAAAGTATCGACACCGTTAGTGTCTTTTCCTTTGTCAGGGTTACCTGGTGTGTCATATGTCTTAGAGAGAGTGGTCAAATTGATCCCATTAAACATATAAATATGTTCACTCGATGAGGCCTCATCATTAGGATTGCTAGAACTGCCCCCAGGAGAGGGGGTTTGAGAAACCATGGATTGCTGCTGTGGAAAAGGCTGAGTAAGAATAACTGGTTGTGACTTTCCTTGGAAAATTTTGGCGACTTCATTTTGAAGTGGACAGTCTCAAGTGTAGTGATCGTCACCACAAATGATACACGGGAATTTTAGTTTTCGTTGTGGTTGCTTTTCGGTAGCAGGTGTTTGATTTTTTGATTGTTCATTATTAATTTTTGATTTATTATTTGTATTCTTCTTACCTCCGAACTGTTGTGAAGGGGCAGATTGAACTGCGTTCACCTCAGAGATCTGAGTTTGGGGGGAGGTAGAGGAGAGTGTAGTCGATTGGGAAAAGGATTGAGTTTTGACAGAACCGATAACACCATCTACATGAGATGAGGATGATGGTTTAGAAGGATTAGTATTAGCTCGAGCAGCATTTAGAAGAAAATCATACAAAGTACCATATTGGGAATAAACCAAATATAAATACTAAGATCGAGCGATGGCTTGTTCCTCTGTGACCTTACCACCCATAGTGACATTGCGAGCGATCGGGGGTAACAGTGATTTAGTAAACCATTCCACCAAGAGCATGTTGGGAATGACTACCTTGATCATCCTTCGTTGTCACCTCCACTCATGAATATGGTTAGAGATATGCACAGAGTTAGTTTGACAAAGGGAGGTCAAGAGTTTAGTACCCATCTCGTAGCGAATAGGAAGTTGAAAGTGCATGAGGAAAGACATGGAAAGGGAATTGAAATCATGAAAAGAAGCACGTGGTAGTTCAATATACCACTTTGTTGCCGAACCAGTAAGTGTTCGCTGGAAAAGACACAAACGTAAAGAATCATCCATGAGGGAGTTTGATGAACACCACAAATGGAAAGTCATCACATGGTTGTTTGGATCTTCGCCAGGGTTTTCGTAAAATTTTGGAATATCAGAAGGAAGTTTAGCTGGAATGACTAGCCAAACCGGTGAATGAAAAATAGGATCATTAGTTAACCGAGACAAGTCTGGGAGATCCAGAGTCACAAGGAAAGGTAGCTGTTGGTTAATTTGAAAATGATATTGGTGTGGCATAGGAATACCAATAGGACCATAAACTGGGTTAGGTGGATAGTTGTAACCAGTAGGTCCTCCTACATACAGATTTTGCTGGCCAGAATGAGAAGGATTCGATAATGGATGAGAAACATTGGCATAACCTGGTGGGTTCTGAGCATTATAGGCTGGGTGATTTATTTTACCGTGAGGAGGATAAACATGTTTCACTTGAGAATGGTAAGGAGTAGATCCCAGAGGTGGATACACATTAGACTCATGAGGAGGATAAGACTGTGGTCCTGGAAAACTCCAGGTGGTGTTTGGGATGCCGCCCGGATAAGACTATGCGTAAGATGTTCCAGAAGGAACATGATTGGATACTCCTCCTAGTGGGTTATTATACGAGTGCCCCCCAATGTGGGGTTGAGTAAAAGTGCCTCCTGAAGATACTCCCTAGGATTGTGAAGGGTTTCCAGCAAATGAGGGTTGCCCCCCTTCCAGTGGTGGATTTATGACCGGGGTATGACTGGCAAATGGAGGTTGCCCTCCAGGAGGGGCATGAAAAGTGGGTTGTCCCCCGGGATGGGTAGGCCCGCCATGGAAAGGTAGTCCTCCAGGAAATAAAGGTTCATTGGATGGTGGTTTCCCTCCAACCGGTTATGCTTGGCCAGCAGGGGTCTGCGTTCTCGGGTGAGAATATGTCCCAGCAGGATCATGTGGAACATGTGGAGCTGTAGAGTAAAAGCTTGTAGAAACGGGGGTAGATATTGATGTGCTTTGGGGATGAGTAGAGGTGATGAGTCTAGCATTAGGATGGACTTGTGCTAGTGTAATAGTAGGGTTAACAACCTGATCGACTAGGTGATTCATGGTTTGACCGGATGGTCCTATTTCACTAGGAGGGTCATGAGGATGAAACGGTTGTCGAAAGGATTCGAAATGTTCATAGAGATCGCGTCCCGATGAAGTCCTTCATACAGAACGAGTAGGTATGTGATTGGTATTTACTGCGGTGCTAGGACAAACATGAGTCCTATATTCATCACCAAAGATTGGTTCTGTGGATACCATATATGTTTCGGTAAAAATCCTCTCCGGTAATCGTGGGACCTCTTCATATATAATATTCCCAAGGGAGTCTAAACGAACTAAAAGTGGTTCGAGAGGGGTTACCGACATAGATGTAGTGGTATTTGCAACCATAACCAAAGTGTCTTCTGGGTTATCTAATGGAGGAGCAATAACACTTCCAGCGTCAGATGGATTTTCTACCTCTCTACGGTACTTGTCTTCTGGAGGGTTAGTAGGTAAGGGTTGATAGCCTTCTAGAGGCATCCCTTACATCCTACGTGATCGACGAAGACCTTTATCATCTACGAGCTCAATTGTGGAGAAAAATGGAACACACTAAAAATCTAGGGCCAACTAACAAAAAGAAACAACACACACTAATAAAATCTAGGAATCAACCAAGCGAACAAAACTTCTCTCGATGACCGTACTAGTTGGTGATGAAATCCAACATCCCGTGATCAAGTCGAGAAGGGGCTACGATATGGTGGAACAGTTACAATGGTGACCTGCTTAACGGACTTTCACCTTGGTGCAAGATTCCAAGGATTAATTGTGGATTTACCCTCCAAGGACCCCGAGTGAGTTTTACCAATGTCTGTTCCAGGTACAGTGAGACTTCCCTTCACCATCACCTTGTGTAAGTACCTAAATATTATGGCAACTAAAGACACCAATTCGCAGTGAGTCCCTGGGTGGGTACAGTCAACAATCTGATCCAAAACGTATGGGCAGGATAACAAGTCCGAAATCAAATCAAGAGGCTCCCACACAAAATCGTGGGTATACCTCCAAGTGACCCCCAATATATGATCCGAACACTACAAACAATTGAACCACAGAGGGATAATCTTTGTAATTCGCCCGAATGCAACCTTGTGCGTAACCTCTGTGTGAGAGGGGGATCCCAGAAAACCAAAATGATAATTGTATTTGACTCTCCCTAGCTCAGGATGATAATGTTTGTTTTGAAAAATTTGGAGAGTTGTACTCACAGCCTAATCCAAAGTGATAACCCTAGTCTACTGTTGGTGGAAAATCCTAAAAACAAAAATGTTCTAGATAATTTTTAATTAGTGTTTGTTTTACAATTGTTCTTTAATCAAAGGGTGCACAAAAGTGAAACTGATGGAATGAGGACTCAATTCCCAAAAAGATAAATGAAAGATCATAAGCAATCATTTCTTTTCAATGAACGCCTATATTAAGGGAAAGAGAAAGAGTCGTTTTCACTTTCAAACACTAATATAAAATGTCTTCAATCAATTGGTTCTCAATTGAATCCAATGCAATGCTAAAACATTTTCAAAAATGCCTTCTAATATGCAAGCCAATCACTAATATGTGTCTTTGTCATTTGTATGCGAATGATGATTAATTCAATGAAAAAAACTTCTCCTACCAACTACCCTTTCAGATCAAGGAGATTCGAATAAGTATGATCATATTTCGCATACAGAACACACACCCTCTTGTTGTGATTGAAACGAGAAGAAAATAGAAAACAAAAGATAACAAAGAAAAATCAAACAATTCACACAAAAGATAGATGTTCAAGAACAATGACCTCAAAAAAGAACCAAATGAGAAGATTCGTAGACTTCTGATGTCCTTCACCAAAGTTTCTGCTCAGTCAGACAAGAGAGAAAAAGGCAGTGGATCGATTCCAAGTTCTCAACAGGAGAAAAGACTCAAAATAAGAGAGAAGGTCACCAAATATGAACAAAAAATCACCTACTTCTCAGAAAGCAGAGGGTCAAATGTCATTAGGAAGATGTAATGAAGCATCAAGAAGCTGGACAAGGGCAAAAAACAGAGACTGAGTTGCAGAAAAGTCAATTCTGGAAGGTAATTTTTCCAAGGAGAGGTTGGCGCTCTGGTGTAAGGGCCACCAAAGAGTTATAAATATCTGTTTAAGGCCTCTAGGGAGTGCTGGCATTGGGCTAACATGGGCACAGGGGCACCAGGCTCAAAAACTCAGAAAAATGTCAAAAAAACCAAAAACTCAATCAATTTTTGTTCAATCAAGACGCATGTGATGGATTGAGGATTGAATCAGCAAGTGTAATCATACATAGGGGGTGAACAAGGACTATATAAAACAAAGGGTAAGACAAGGTATATAAGGAAAAACCAAAACCAAAAGTTTCGATTCGATTCCCCAGCGGAGTCGCCAATTTCTGTTGAAGGAAAATCTCCCTGCGGACAGGTAGGTCTCCTCTTGAAAGCTAGACTCTTAACTCTTAAGACAAAAGATGATTATCATGGTCACTAACTTCCTTTTAGGTTTACACAAACTAATGCATGAGGAGGAAGGAGGAAAGACGTACCTTTTACCAGTGTTTGTCCTTGCACGCTCCGAGTTGAACTCCAATCTTGAGCTCCTCAATAAGCCTT
Source organism: Picea glauca (assembly GCA_000966675.3). Taxonomy (NCBI): domain Eukaryota; kingdom Viridiplantae; phylum Streptophyta; class Pinopsida; order Pinales; family Pinaceae; genus Picea; species Picea glauca. The sequence goes on along the minus strand of JZKD02S1817944.1, from coordinate 444,105 downwards.
GTAGACAAACAACGTACAACCACTTCCTACTCTATCAAGATTAGTTTGAAGCAGACCTATCTACTTAGAGACAAATTCATGTAATGTCAAACACAAATTAGAAAGAAACAAGCCAAGCATATTACATTAATGAGAACAAAACATTACTTACAGCCATAGATGGAATGTAGCAGTTTCGTCAAGTTCTCCTTGCCTAACCCTTTCTCAAAAGCTCCACTATCGGAATGACGATAGCTTCGCTGATTGGTCTCCACTTCACTGTGTGTTTCCTATGAGATCATAGGTTTCATGCTTCTCATCCCTACTCTTTTCACCATGAGAGAGCCTGCTTATATAGGTTTAGAGAGGCCCAACCACTTGAGATATCTTTAGGGTAAGTTGAGGATTTTCCTCCTTTAGTTATGGATCTTCCCTATGATCATGGCTTGGCCAAGGATTTGAATCCAACTACCTTCCAAGATTGAAACGATCTTTCCCCCATTCTTCTCAACAGACCAACTGCTGCCCAGAATAGGTAGTGCTCCCTCAAAAACGCTATCAGAGAGTTATAACACTCCCCAATAAGGTTTAGGGGGGTGCCAACACTTCCACCAGTAGTAGTGCTCCTCCAAAAGGGTAGAGGGAGTGTTATAACGCTCCCAGATAGTGCATAGGGGGGCGCTAGCACTCCTGAGAGAGGTATAGGGGAGCACTCTCCTCCAAAAACCCAATTTTTGTGGTTCTTTCAGATGGAAAAAGGTTCATAAGCCCAGTTAACCATTCCTCTTCTTCCAAATAAAGTGTTTTAGGTGTTTCAAGTGTCTTTATGATGTCGTTATAGGTACAACATAGGTAGTATGCATTTCTTAACACTTGTGACACTTGTGAACAAAATGCGACACTTGCGACACTTGTAATGATGACACTTGCGACACTATTAAAGTGAGTAAATTTGATGTGTAACACTCACTCATGCTTGAAACATTCATAACAAAAGTAGAAACAAATCCTTTATAAAATTCCTCATCATTCTCAAGGTCGGCCTGGAGATATTGTCTGCAATTTGTAGTTCTTGATCCCAAAGAAACAAAGCTACTTGCCAATTCCCATGCCTCAAGAATGAGAGACATTATTTTCTTAATGTTTTCTCCAACATATCTTCTAACAACAATAGGTAGGCTTGTTGTTCCTCTTAATCTTGATTTGGATTCTTGTGTTCCATCAGAGCACTTCCATGGCTACATTGTAGTAATTGGGCTGAAAAATATGGGTGGAGGCATAAAAGCACTTTCTAATTCTTTGATTCTTTCTTTTAAGGTGAAATTATCATTTTCCATTTCAGTGAAAAACATATTTAAAGATTCACCCATGGCTTCATGAATCTGTACAATTTTAGATGGTGGAACTCCATTAAGGTCAAGTTTTGAGCTTGATTTTCCTTGAACTATTTTATTCTTTGAATGAACTTTTTCAAATACTAATTTCTTTAAACATTTTTCGAATAGGGAAATGTACAAAGTTAGTGATTCTTCCTCAAATAAATTTGGTTCCTGCATAGCTAATGTTGCCACAACTTCTCTTCTCTCTTAAACTATTTGTTCATTAGGAAATTCGTTATCTTTAATTTTCACATATAGGTCCATGTCTTAAAGAACAATCTCATCTTCAAGTGCACCCTCATTTCCTCCTTCTCTACTTGTTTTTGTTTTCCTTTTATTGGTCAATAAGAATTTATGAGGCCTTTCAATACTTCCCTTAGGAGGGTTATGATCTCCTCCATCAACAAAATTTTCCAATGAATATTTCCTTTGTTCCTGTGCTACTGACTAATATATTTGTTTTGGTAGGTCGTTTTTTCTGCAAAGGGTTAAGATACCTAGTACTCCTTTCATTAACAACTTTTCATCGTTGTCTATGTTTTTCAGTGGTGCTAACAACAATTTCAATATCATCTTGTTTCTTCTCAATAGACAATTCCTGAGGATTGTGGCTATCACCCTCTTCTTCTCCAAATCAAAATGCATTAGAAAATGAAATACTATAGCCAACAAATATCATATGATTCATAAACAACTGATTAGGGTCGAACCATTTGATTCCATCTGCTAACTTTAACTTAAATTGATCAAATTGCACTGAAAAATCATCGATATTTACAACATTTCTCAATGTTATCTCCCCAATTCTCCAGGGCAAAGGAATAAATAGATTTTTTCTTTTTTCATGGAAGAAATTGGCCCAAAATTTGTATTGTTTGCACACTTCTATAAAAAATATCTTGTCTGACACATAATATAGGAGATATGAAGGTCTTTCTCAAGAACAATAAACTCTAATAATAATAAAGTGTTCAATTGCTTCAAAGCTTCCTTTCTTATCTAGAAAGGTTTTTGCTTCTAAAGATAATCTCGACGTACTTGACCCAAAAATTAGATTTTTGAAGGAGGAAACAAATGCATTGTGCACTTCATAGAAATGATACATAGCCTTTTGTTTCCACAAGGATGGGTACCACATAAGAACAAAGTAAATTTTAGAGTTGACTTGTTTGGATAAATGCGGGCCTTTGAAAACATGAAATAAGTAATGGTAAAGATTAGATATGAGGACATGTAGAATTTTTTATTCTTCTTGAAATTTGACAACTGAAAAGATAATTCTTCGGAGATAATTTTCATCCAATTGAAAATCACTTTCTCATGAATTGAAAAATGCAAGATATACAAAGCTATTCGAGGAATGGTAGCAGTAGATTCTTGACCAACTATCCTAGAAAATAGACATGCCATCTGCTTATATGGATTGTTTAATGAACTAACATGGATTCTTGATAAATATTCTGGCATCACTGTCAAGTCTTCAAGATATTGTCGTAGGATCTCCCATCCACCATTTTTTTCCTTCAAGAAATTTTTAGCTTCATCACCTTTAAAGGTCGTTGTCGACTCTGGTATCCTGAGCATTTTCTTGGAAACTGAAGGTGCTAGAGAAATCAGGGACTCTCCTTGTAGTTGAATAATTCTCTGGTTCTTGTTGAACTTATCTATACACCATGACAATAACTCTTTGGAATCAAAAACCTCTGGAACACATCCTGCTAAAGCAATTTTTTATGTTCAAATATTGTTAGAACTTCTCTCTGGAGGTGAAAATGAAGAATAATACTTGTATGTTATGGACCACTAAATTTTTTTATCTTCTCATCCAAATGTGTTGATGGTATCTTCACAAAAGTTCTCCTTTATTCTGGTTGTCATGCTTAATGAAGTTGGTGGATTAATGTACAATCCTTTTAGAATGTTAATACCAAACTAAACCATTTTTACCACAATACACCTTGAAACTCTTCTTTAAAAAGAATGATTAAGACAAATTAAATTTGAATTGATGAAGAATTGTCTCGAGATGATCACCATTAATAACAACATTTTAATACTTTAACCATTTGTTATTTTCTGTACTATTTGCATTAAATGTACCTTGGGAAGAGTGGAAATATGAGATATGGGTTACCATGGGCGAAAAAGGATCGAATGTATGTAAAGAGAAATGAAATGGTCTTAAACTCATAAACCCACGGTGAGATTTCAAAAAATGTATTAGAAATGGATCTGTTGGATGGAGAGGATATGTGGTAAGTAGAACATAAATGAAATGATCACGGCCCCATGGTAAAACTTCGGAAAATGACTAAGTATGAAAAGTGGATTGGTCAGATGTGAGGGGTGATGGCTATGGGAGAAATTATAAAATGATCGTGGACTCACGATGAAGCTTGAAAATCGACTAAGTGTTGAAATATCATGGAGGTAGTGAAGTATGGAAAATAGACTAACTATGGAGAATCAGTCGAACGCGAGGGTCGCATTGATAGTCAATGAATCATACAAATTATTTAGACCTATGATGAAGTATTTCAAGAAAAATTCTAAGTACAAGTGGAAAAAGAGAACGACAGAACATGATGGTGCATTTTGGAGGAAGAACAAGTTTGAACAAGAATGGAAATGACTCATGAACCCGTGACAAAGTGAAATTTTTTCTAAGTAAGAAATACACAAGAGGGAGTTTACGAAGGACTTAACAAATTTGAGGGATAGTAACCCCCAGTGGGTTACTGAGAACAATAGAATCAAAACCATTGGGATATGGAGTCAGTAAAACACATGAAAGAAAATACTTTAGGAAATATATATAGGCAAAGAAAACATAAAAAATATATACAAGTTGGGATTGAAAGTTTTTAGGAGAAAAAAACATTTGAGATGTTTCTTATTGATTGGAAAGATTTGGACTGCTCCTTTCATGTATTTCAACAGATAAGAGTTGAATCCAAGTAATTTTTCAATCAAATATGGGTCAATCCGGAGTGCTTCAAAATTTGTATGTAGAGATGGTTTTTCTTTTTCCTTATTCCATAAAAATACCAACTGTCCCTTCTGAAAATATTTTGTTGATGCACTTTGGTCAAAATGTCTTTTGATAGTCTATTATCTTTGACTCATTTTCATAATGCTTCACCTCGTTTTTCTTCCAAATGCATCAATTGATCATATCTTCTTTGCAAACAAGAAACTTGTTCTATATCTCCAGTGTTCACAACATAAGTCAAGGCATTTAATTCTAAATGAATTGACATCTTTCCTTCTTTTCCATATACCAATGTGTATGGTGATAACCTCGCATTGTCTTTTGGTGTAATTCTACTTGCCCATAATGCATCAGTCAATTTTACATGAGAGTTCCTTTGATTCACAGTAATTTTATTTTTAAGAATATGAACCAATGTTTTGTTCTTAGACTCAGCCAATCCATCACCTTGGGGATAATAATTTGATTACTCTCCCATGATGATACCATAATCCCCACAAAACTTTGTAAATTTTGAGCCTATGAAAATTGATCCATTATCAGTTATGATTTTTTCTGGAACTCCAAATCTTGACAAGATATTATTTTTGAGGAAATTTATGAGTTCTTTAGAATCAACCTTTCTTAGAGATACTGCCTCTTTCCACTTGGTGAAATAATCTACTGCAATGAGAATGTATGAGTGACATTTTATAGACTTTGGATTAATTGTCCCAATGACATATAATCCCCACTGTGTGAATGGTTCTTCAATCATTATGGGTTGTAATGGCATTGCTACCTTTTTCATTTTTCCTGAAATTGTTTTACAAGATATGCATTTTCTACTCATTGAGTAAGAATATTTGAATATAGTGGGCCAATAATAACCTAATCTCATAATTCTATGTGCATTTGTTGTTGGTGAAAAGTGTCCTCCACAAATTCATTCACAAAACTCTTGTAGAACCCTTTGATCTTTTGTGGGATCTATACATCTCAATAGCAATCCATCAAAATTTGTTTGAAACAAGACTTCAACAACTAAAACATATTGATTTTCCTTTATTTTTAATTCCCTTCTTTCCTTTGAAGAAATACCAATGGGAAAATGACCATATTGCAAATAAAAGATAATGTTTTTGTACCATTCTGATATTGACAATGATGATTGTGAAATGGGTACACCTGCACTTACTGCATCAATTCCTACCATTAAGTTTCATAACACTTCCCCTTTGATTGCATTTAAAGTCTTGATCTCAATATCATACTCTTGAGTTTTTGCAAGCCAATTTTCCCACTTTCCTTCTCTTAATTGTTGATTCAATAGCATTTTTACTAGAGGTATTGGGACATAATATATGACATGGGATGATAAAATGTATGTCCTAAAATGTGATATCTCTTTGACCAAAGAAAGGGCATGCTTTTCTATCTATGAATATCTCAATTCACAATCATGCAATTGTTTTTCTCATGAAACTAATTGATAATTCTTCTCCCTTTGTATTCCTTTGTGTTAAAATAGAAGCAATGGTTTCCTCTGAGGTAAAATAATATATTATGAAATACTTATTGAAATTTGGGCTGAAAAAGACTGGATAAGTAGTGATCGCATGCTTTATTCAAGGGAATGTTGCTTGGATTTCTTGAGTCCATTCAAATTTATGATCTTTTTTCAACAAAATATTGATGAGTTTCAAAGTTGTTGCATAATCTAGGAAAAACCTTCATACAATTTTTATCTTTCCAAAGAATGATTGTAACCCCTTCTTTGAGGTTGGAGGATTCAAGTCATTGATTGAATTGTTTCTTTATAGATCTATATATATTCCTCATTTACTGACTTTATGTCCCAAGAGTTTTCCTTATGACACTGCAAACAAACATTTCTTAGGATGAAAAGATATACCATACAATCTGCAATGTTAAAAAAATTATCTTAAGTTATTGATATGCTCTTCTCTTATTTTGGAAAGAATAGTCAAATCATCTTGATAATCAGCCATGAATTTCCCAATCAAATCTTTGAAATCATGATACATTTCCCTTTGAAAGGTCGTTCCTGCATTCTTTAAACCAAAAGGCATGTGAGCATAGGAATATGTATCCCATGGTGTAACAAAAACAGTCTTGGGCCTATCTTCCTCTACAACTAACACTTGATTATATCCCAAAAAACCATCTAACATAGACATCAAGGCTGAACCAATAACTTGACACAACAACATTTTCATATTTGTGAGTGGATAATTATCTTTGATGCTAGATTTGTTTAGATCTTTGAAATCGACTTAAAGTCGAATCTCCCCACTCTTGTTTTTGAATATGAAAGTATTTGAAAGCCACTTTGAATGTTTGATCAGAAATATTATTCTATCTTTCCAACGAGTCCTCTTGAATGAAATTTTGAGTTCTAGATCTCAAGTTATAGCCTTAAGAAGTCAAGGTTCCAAACAAATTTCCTAGCAAGTCATGAAAACGAGCTAACTGATATTTTAATTTTTGGATAAATTATGGCCAAATCAAGCCATTGAAACCTATCTCATTTTCTTCCTTGTCGAATTATTTTCCAATAAGGTATGGTTTTCCCAAAATGGGCATATGGATCTTGAGTTATGAGTTATGGAGGATCGTTTCTCAACAACCGTCCATCTAATTCATGGATCAATATTATCCATTGATTAAAATCCACCTCTCAAATCCCACATGCATTGTGGTGGATGAAGAATTGGTTTTTATAATGTAAAGGCCTTTCCTATAATTCATGTGAAATAAAGGAGATTATGGAGGTCTTGGTGTAGCTCTTCGTGCCTTAGAAAAATACATATCTCGTTAATATTTTGGTTGCCTAGTCACTGCCTAGTCATCGCCTAGTCATTGCCTAGTCAACCTATGAATGTCTGACACGCAACATCCAATCACCACCCACTCACCTACTACATGTCACTTGGAGATGTGCCCAGAAAACTTAGGACAAGAGAAATAATATGAGGAGTTTGCAGGGTTACGTGAATGCAGAGGTAGGTAAGGTGGTAATTAATGGTAAAAAAGGTCATGAAAATGTCTAATTATAAAGATTATAGAAGCATGTGGAAACTTCTAGAAGAAAAATAAACCCTAACTACTTCAATAAAGCATTAGGAGCAGTTTTAAAAGAAGGAAGCATCATCAAAGAAAGGGTTAGAATATCATAATAGAAAAATTCCAACCATCAACATGCATCCAAGTCTCTGATCAGCAATTAATAGGAGCATGGGCTTCCCTTATTATGGCAAGACTTATGAATATTGAATATATTCAAGTCACGGGCGACTCCAAAGTAATCATTGACTGGATCAACCTTAAAGGGAATTTGAATGCTATAAATACTGAAGGCTAGAAACAAAGGATTAGAGACCTCCTCGGTACCTTCAAAGGCATTAGTTTTCAGCACATTTACAGAGAATCAAATGATCAAGCAGATCATCTCTCAAAGATTTCCCTATCAAAGACAAAAGGGAGACTTACTTACTTTTCTTGGGATGGCTCCTCTATTAAACACCCCCAACATGTAATCTTCTCCTAATCCTTTCCTTTCTCTCTTGACTCAACTTTTCTTCTGGTTTCAGATTCTCTCCAGAGCTTTCTTATATCATCTTAGTTTCACAGGATCTCTGCTAGATTGCAAACTGTTTCTTGGTTTATGCCCGGGGCTCCTAGGAATCAGTTTTGTTTCAGATCTTTGTTAATTGTTTTTTCCTTTCTAGTGGTCACTTTCAGTGATTAATCCCCGAATAGTTTCATGGAAGATGTAATTAAAATTATATTTAATATAATTTTGAGCAAATTTCTTGTTGGAAAATGTCTTTGATCAACAAACAAAAATCTCCATTTTTCTTGCTTCTTCTTCTTCTTCTACACTATTTTCTCAAGGCTTTGTGCTTGTATTTCTTAACTGAGCATAAGTTTGGTATTTTTTAGTGTCTTTATTTTATTTTTTCCGAGACTCTTTATCTAAAAATATCATGGAGTATTTTACAACCATATATGTGACTGATAAATGCAAGCCGAGATTGTCTAAATGATTCATGGAGGTTTAGTCCTTGCATTTGGCAATCTTAATTTCTGAGCATTAGTCAATTGGTTTACTGAAATGATTTGTATTGTTGAATATCTTTTATGAAACCCCACAAAGAACTACTTCGGGGTGTAGTTTCATTGATTTCTCAAACTCTGAGTTTATGAGTACAATATTTTTGAAGTGTACCTATCATTAATGATTAAAAAATAAAGCTTGAAAAATGCAAGGACTAAACCTCCATGTATCATTTAGACAATCTTGGCTTACTGAATGCTTTGTAATGAGAAATATCTTTCATGTAATAAAATCCACGGAGAACTATTTCGGGGCATAACTTTAATGATTTCTTAGACCTTGAGCATGGATGATTTTAGGGGCTAAATTTCGCTCATGGGCTAATTTTCCATGGTTTTTCCAAAAACGAGATTCGTTATTTTAAAAATGATTCACCCAAATTCTATAGGATAAAATTATTTTACCTTAAAAATCGCCAAAATTTTATAAAAACTATATAAAGTACTTAGAAATTGGAATATTTTTACAAAAATATCGCCAAACATTTATAGTTGACATATGAAAGATTAGTAATATTCGCCAAGGTTTCTACATTTCAAAATAAATTTATATCCTTAAAATCATCCCTGACCTTGAGATATCTGAGAGTGAGATTTTTGGAGTGTGCCTATCAAATTATTTTTAGTTTTGAATACAATACTCATTTAAAGTTCTTTGAAATGATCAATACCATTTCATTTTTTTTCTTGTGAGAAAATATGGATGCATCTTCATCTTGCATTTGTTTCAGAGGGATAATATAATGAATTTGAGCACATATTTATTTTGATATTGAAGCCTTTCATTATCTTTGTAAAGAGGTTGCTTGGTCCATTTCCAAGCAAATGTTGCACTCAAAAAACAATATGGTTATCAAGAACCATTTCATATACAAATTAAAACAATAAATATTTGGAGTTTATTGTCTAACATTCTCCCATTTGATCACATTTATAAAAACGCGAGGGGATTTTATCCCCATGAGGTTTCTATTGGGATTGTGACCAATCTAAACATCAACAACACCGTAGTCAATTTTATGTGAGGAAATCAAATATCTATTGTCAAATCGTGAATCCACACAACATTTATCCATGCATTCACTATGCATTTGTATTATGCCTTTGCAGTTGATAGTGAAACAATTCACTGTTTCTTAAATGACCACGCAATTGGTCCTAACCCAAGACTAAATACATGACTAGAGGTTGACTTGCGATCATGTATATCATCAAGCCAAACTAATTCAAAATACTCAGTTTCAATAAAAATATTTATTAGAACAATATTTAATGTCCAACTAAAGTGTTCCCTTCACATAATGAACAATCATATTGACATGTTTCAAAAGGATTTCCCTAGAATTCTTCAATAACCTATAAATCCAATTAACAACCAACAAAACTTCAAATTGATTGTGAGTCAAATTAATCAGACTCTCAACAACTTGTTACATATATAAAGTAACATCAACTTTCAAAAATCACACTCCTTAATTAATTTAACTCTTAACTAAAATGATGATTTACAAGGTTTAGAATCACAATTTTTTACAAATTTACTTGTAAATGTGATAAGAAACTATTACTTACTTTTATCTATCTTCATTGAACTTAAACATGTTCGTTTATCTCCTTGTTTGCATTTGAATATGAATGAAGTCATATAATAAATTAAATTTATATTTAATTTTCATATGCTTGTTTGATAACATCAAAATGATGGAATAGAAATGTGATTATTGATAGATGGAAGAATAAATATTTATTTAAATTGAATTAATACCATTAAAATCCTTATACTTAATCACGTTCTTATCATAATTATTTAAAAGATAAGTATGGCATCTACTTCTAAGAGAAAATGATTCTCCACCATATATAATTAAGGTAGCAAATCACGATGCATTGTTTACTCATTGAACTTATTATTATTCACATTGCAATTAAACTTATTATTCACATTGCAAGTAAGGTGATACATTAATATAAAAAAATATCAATGTTTACATGTGGATTTAATTAGTAAAATTAAAAAATATATAGATTTAAAAATTATTTTAAGTGATTTGAAAAGAAGTTAAGTAATTGTATACATGGAGGGGAAGGCTCAACAACAATTATACTTGCATTTAAACTCCTTACTACATATATAAAGTATATAATGGTCCATGTCCCTCCTAGAGTCAGCTCAGTCTACAGATGGGAAAGGGGAAGGAAAAATAGAAGCCATCATCGGCTCAGATGTCTCAGGGATGGAGACAGGAACCACTATTCAGGCTCAATTGGACACTTTAGCTGGAGAGGCGAGCACAAACCTAACAATCATTTATTTTGAATACTCAGAGACAACATAAGAAGAGTTCATTGGAGTTGTGAAGGGAGCGCAATAGAAGCTCTGGAACTGGTTATTTACACCTACCCACCTATCTCCGGGGAAGAGAATGAAAATATGAGAATCATTTTTAAGGATATAATGGTCCATGTCCCAATCCATGAGAATCACTCTCATTTTTAGTGTAGAAAACTCAAAATGGTCACCATATCTCATTTATAAGGGATTTGTTTTTTTATAGTGGCTAAGTGCACTACATATAGCTTATGAGTTTTGCAGACAAATGTTATAGACATGTGATAGACCCTAAGTATTGATTTGTATAGTAAGTGATTTTTTTTAAAGTAGATATTGCTTTGAGATACATTCATATATTCAATGTTTTTTATTAAAGAGGACTTATGGGGGAGTTTTTCTATAAAATGTATTTAACAACCTTATTTTTTCATATGTTTAAAGGATTTTTTTCTTAAACTATCCCTAAAAGTTCAAGCCTACGCTTTTTTAAGTACATTTGGAGGTAATTTTCTAAAAAACACCCATAAAAATTCAAATTTCATGACATTTGTGGGTGGTTTTACAAAACCATTGCCAAAACAGGACTTTCGGATGTGGTTTTTTACAAACCACCTCTAAAAATTCATTTCTCATGATGTTTGGGTGATGAAATTTGAATTTTTGGAGGTGATTTTTCCTAAAAGTCATGATAATTTAATTTAGGAAAAACTACCCCCAAAACTTCAATTCCCATGATTTTTACGGGAACTTTTCAAAAAACTAGTGTTTTGAAAACTGTTCCTAAAAGTCACGAGGATTGAAGTTTTGGAGGCAATTTGTAAAAAAATCCCTCCAAACTTCAATTTTCATGACTTTTGGGGATGGTTTTCAAAACCTATCCTGAAATCCCTTAAAAATGTTTTAGATATGGTTTTGGGAAGACCATTTCAAGCCTAACGCACACCTAAAAGGGTAAATTGTTGTAGTGTGACCACAATGAGGGAGATCATTGATGAGAACTAGTAACATATGGTGATGGGTTGTTATATCTTTGCAGTGAAAGTCTAGTTGAGGTGGATCGACTGGGAGTGAAAGTTGAAGGTTGAGGTGGATCGACTGGGCAAAGTCGAAGTTGAAGTAATCGAAAACAAGTCGAGGAGGACAACCGACAAGAGGTTGACAGGAGGCTGTGTGGAAACAGACTAAAGATCGAATGAAGGTCGAGTGGTAGTCGACTGGTAATCCTAATGGTAGTCGATTGTAACAGAATCCTGAGATTCATGGGATTTGTAGCCAATGATTTGCATGGATCTGTAACCATTTTTTGGGTGCCTTTCTTTAGGGTTTTTCCTATTGTAAATCCTATAAATAGGGTATGTTGTATTCATATTAAGTTGATCTTCATGATAATATTTAGCACTAGGTTGTTGGCCATGCAGATGTAAGTCAAATTGGCTACAGGGTTGTCCTTGTGTAAAGCAAGAGGGTATGATGTCGATTGTGTCTTAGGTGTAGACCAAGGTTAGACATGTAACCTTTTATTCTGAATAAATAAGACAACAAGAGAGCAAGATGCTCAAGGAATATTGGTTTTCCCATTTGAGTTTTTGTAACAACCCAATCGTTATGACTACACGTGACGCAACACAAAAGCAATTTTTTTTTTTTAAGCAGGACAGGAATGCCACAATGATCAACAGTTAAAGATGCAACTTGACAATGACACAACTCAAGAAGATCAGGCAACAGACAACAACGACTCAACATACTAGCATATCAAGTACTGGATGTAACATGAAAAATCAAGGAAGAAATGACTACCCACCCGACACAATAAGACGACGCCTATAGGATAAGGAAAACATCAACCACCTGACACCATGGCTTCGATGACCAGTAACTAGATGCCTCTACAACACGCACAACCAAACACGTTGAGGTGTTACGCAATCCAGTACCAACATCAATTACAATGACAAATGACCACATCAGGAAGCACAAGACTCCAACCAGGTTATCATTCGCATCTATCCGACAGGGCACGCAATGATCCCCTCATCAGGAATCACGCCATCACAAGGCGATGGGTGTGACTGTAACCATGGTGGGTCATAGCATTTCTAAGCCCTCAACCCAAGCTAACACCCTCGCGCTAGGAGACCAAAAAAAATTGTCAAAATACGAGGACTAAACCCAATGCCCAACCAACAAATGACAAGACACAAGATGCAAGGGAATCTAACGACTATAACATTCATACACCACATTAAAACTCCTTGCGCAACAAATTCTATCGCAAACGTACAAGACTTAGATCAAGATAAATGACATATCCAAATTGTTTTCTATAATCCATGTCTAACCAAGATAATGTAGTCTAACTATAAAAGATCTGCCTATTAACATTTGCGAAGTCTATCAACAAGTCTCTTGATAAATCTAAAGCTAAACTATTAAAAATAGATTGATGAATCCATTGAATTTCACTGTCCACCCTCCAGGTTGTTGCTTATTAATAATTTTCACTGCGTCAATGCAGTCTAAAATGTTGTCTAAAATATATATACCAATACATGACATCAATCATAGTGTAAGTGCATTCACAAGTGAGGGTAAGTGTGTTTCAAATTCGCCATTTAAACTGGAGAAACTACCCTAATTTCATTGTCCTACAACTATCTTTGTCGTTGGATCTAAAGTGGCCCTTAATCTAAGGCATTGATATCAATGTCTTCCAACACAGTGGTAAATGTTGTCTAACCCCGCACAGTGTTAAGGTTGTTAGATTATATTGCTGCCTTTCGACCATATTAAAAAGCAGAATTAAAAATGACATTGTTGTCCATAAACATTCAAATGACAATCTCATTACGTATACATCGTTGACCAAATATAATCAAAACTGTTTAGATTATGACACTATCTATCATGTTATATTATATAACAGAACTAAGATTGACATTGTTGTCTTTTAAAGTGCACATCACTGTCCATAAACTAATGAAGGAAAAGAGGGATAATGCTGAGAAAAATAAGATATGGTTGGGTGAAAAGTGATTTAGCTGGGCATGATGATAACGATGTACAATAACTTGTTGTCAATAGAGTATAAATCGCTATGCATTATATATTGTTTTCAAGAGTATAGTAATGTTATCCAACGCCGAGTGTAATAGGCTAACAACAATAACGCTATCCAAATGCTATCCGTCAAGGCATAAACAAAACGCTCTCCATTAACATATCTCAATGTAGACTCCTCAAACACTATAAATTTCCACAAGACATATATGTCCAATTAAATGGAGGGTGTCGCTGTCTAAGTTTATTTACTTGCAGTCAAAGGTAAAATCACAGTCCAATGAAAGGGTTAAAAATGCAGCCATTTCTTAAATTGCTGTCAGAAAAAATTAAGAATGCAGCCAAACAAACGAACTCATAAAAACACAATCATACCAAATGTTGTCTATTCACTCAAAAGGGGATTCACTATCCTTTAAAATGCAGGTAGTATGCATGAAGTTCACGGGTAAATCATTGGAGTAAAATTCACTAGAATAAATCACGAGAATAAATTATCACAGGAATAAATTGTTGTGTATTACTCAAGCGTTGTATATTAACCAAAAATATCATTGCCCGAAGCTAAATATGATCGATGTCCAACAATACAGTTTTTGTTATTTACCACACGATTTGTTGTCTATAAAAATAATAACGTTGTGTATAAACTATCAATTGATCCTTATATAAATTCGCATAGGTATAAAAATAGAAATGTAGATCGTAGTCCCCATTGCAGTCAATATGTAAGGAATCATAGTCAAATAATAATGAAATCGCAAAGCATAAGGAGGATGATATCGTAGAGATAATCGACAAAACAGAGAGAGTAAATTTTCCATCAAAAATATAATGAATCGCAGAGGGAAAATTTCGCGGTTGAAATCTTGCAAGGAGCCATGAAATTCATAGTTGTTATGTATCCGAATAGAAGTGTAAATTATGGATCTGGGGTTCACACAAAATACAAATCGCTGGGTGTAAGATGCCAAGAAGAGCGAGTGGAATGTTGGAAATAGGGGTGAAAATGCATAGATTTATAAACACAGTTTTCAGACGTCGGGAACATTTAGGGTGTAGAGGTGATAAACAAGTAGATACCATGGAAAAGGAAGAGATCAAACACACATATTGGTCCTTCAACTTAGAGGTTATCAATCAAGAAAAAACAAGGATAATCCTTCAAGGAAACGCAAGGGTTTTCAGAGTTTACACAATCATACATAGAGGTACTCAATAGCTAGAAGGTGCAATGACCATCAATCAACCAAGAACAATCAACAGGGGTAGACGACTGGGGAAACACATCCTTTCCTTATCATCCACACACAAAAAAGCAGGGCGTTAGGATCTACAGGTCTATTAGCATCGAAGTGACGACCGTCGATCCGGCTCTTGGTCGACTGCTTAGGCGAGGACTGATGAGCTAGGGACAAGGATGAAGTAAGAAGCACAAACTCACCACAAAATCAATAAAACCATAGGGTGGTCACAACATCCAGGGATCGAAAGCCAAGGGAATCAATCAATAGCGAGCTTAAGGCTATGGGGAATTAAGTTATCAATTAAAATGTTAAGTCAAAAAATTTCTTTACCCAATTAAAAATACATAATTGAAAGCGTGAGGTATAATAAAAATCTACCATGCAGAATCAAGTAAGAGTAACGTAGCCAGAGTCATCCACTCTGAGTCGTTGTCCCGCGCGCTTCATGCTGCTCCTGCTTGCCGACCAATGAGACTTCACCGGTACCTGCCATCCAACGCTAGGGGTACTCTTCTTCCCCCTTATCCACCAAGCCGCAAAAGGGCCATGCGCACCAAACTAGAGATCAGCTAGCTCCCAGTTCGCCTCGCAAGGCCAAGCTACCACTCCTCACTAAGCTGGGTATCCCAACTCCCACAAGCTAAGTCAGTCAAGTCTACAATTCTGCAGCATAACGTTATGCATCACAGAAGAGATCCATCATCCTCCTCCTCCCTCCTTTATATAGAGTTTATAAGTCATTTACTTTCCAAAAATCCCATTTAATTTATTGTTCAATAATTTAATTCATAAAAATCTTCCCCATACATGTGTCACCCATCCCCTTCATTGCACCATAAATTAATTTCATTAATTACTTAATTGCTCCTATTTCCCTCACCCACCTAAAAGAATTCCTAGAAGCGCTCCTAGGTGTCCCCATATTCCCTTACACAATTTAATGACTTACCCCCCCTTACTAATTCACTAGTTGAGTTAAATTTAGAAATTTCTTAATGCTAGATACCTTACTAAGTTAGTCTTTCTGCTTTTTCCTTATGTTTCCCCTTTCTTTTTGCGTTTCCCTCTTTTTCCTAGTTTCCTAAATCTTTTAAATTTCCCTCTTTCCCTTTTAATTTTAAACTCAAAATGGCATGTGCAGAAAATTGCCTTTTTCCCCTTTTCCTTTTTAATTAATAAATTTTTAATTAGCATAATATAACAAAACAATTATTTCCCCTTTTTAAATTTTATCCCCCAAAAGATTTTTATAAATTAATTGAATTTCTTACCTCCTTCTCATCACATAATGAATGATTATTATTATTATTTTATATAAATATATATATATATATTATCACAAGTATCACTTAGACCTAAACGTTATTTTCCTAGGCTGGGCGACATTTTATTAGGGAGATTGTTTAAAATCTTTCTCATCACATTATTCGCTCTAATGCCATATAGGTTTATTCATTTATTATTTAACAATGCGACGTGCCCTTCAGGATGCACTAGGTGCTCCAAGGGTGCCACTCACCTCATTATGTTTCCCTTGTGCAACGTGCCCTTCAGGATGCACTATGTGCTCCAAGGGTGCCACTCACCTATTTCTATTTTTCTTGCGCGATGTGCCCTTCAGGACGCACTCCGTGCTCCAAGGGTGCCACTTGCCTCTTGACTAACTTGGTAGACATAAAAAACTCCTGGAGTCAATACTCTTCCAGGTGATCTTGTGGGAGACTAAGGGCTTCTAAGGAATAAGGCCCTTGCCTTATTGCATGCCCCTTAGAATCATCATGAGCAACTGTCGCAGTCTACCCTCATGACATCATGGGTATTCTCGAACTAGGTAGTCGTTAACCTACAGTTCAAGCCATGGCGGGAGTGCTAGTAGGCTGTGGCAGGGATGTTGTCCACACCTCTCCCTCAACGCCTCTGGTTATTGTGCGTGACCCCTCTACTCCACATGTGAGTCTGGTCGGCAAGCTATCGTCAGCCTGCATCATCAACGAATCATATTAGAAATAATATCCATAATCATATCATCTAATCAGATGCACAAATGTCATATATATACAAAAATCAAACCCCAATAGTCCACTCCCTGACTCGATCTGGAGTCCAAGGGTTTCAGCAAGGCCTAAGCATCCTCGAAGTCCAAATCCTACACACTCAGGAGAACCAAGTCAATAGCACATGTCTAAGTCAATATAGTAAAATAACATATAATCACATCCATAATGCCTCATAATAATAACCAACGGTCAAAGGTATAATAATCTGGATCTCTTGGAAGCAAGTTTCCTCAAAGAATAAGTTCTCTTAGTGCACGCAAGAGAGGGATGTTACATACACCCCCTCTTGGTCTAAACTTCGTCCCAAAGTTTCATAGTATATAAGTGCTGAAATAGTGTGTATCACAGTATCATAAGTCTATCTGTCCAACAATATGAATACTGATGGCACATATCATATGCATCCTCCGAGGTCGTCAGGTGTGGACTATAGTCATCCCACTGGACCTTGACCTCATCTAATGTTCGACGTCGTAGCTGTCGAATGCAAAGATCCAGGATGCGTATTAGCTCATCCATGAGCACACCCTCATCCAACACTTGCGAGGTGCTCAAGTCAAAATATGTGTAGGATCACTAATCATAAAGTATCAAATAGAGACGTGAAAGACATCCTGCATATGCCTCAAGAATCAAGCAAGGCTAGTCATTAGGCCATAGGCCGCACTTTTCCACAATATCGTAGGATCCCATGAACCTAGGACATAGTTTAACCCCTTTTTCCAAACTTGATCGAACTCTTATGCGGTTTCCACCGCAAAAATACTCGATCGCCACATTGTAACTACAGTCTACATGACGCACATCGACATAACTCTTTTGTCGATCCTGTGATTCCTTGATCCTTTGTCTTATAGTTTTCATTTAATCTTCCAACTCTTGGATCGCTTCTGGTCCCACCAGGACCCTATCCTCAAGCTGATCCCAACTCAAAGGCATTTGACATGGTAGACCATAAAGAAACTTGAAAGGCACCATCTTAATGGCGCTTTGGTAACTGTTGTTATAAGAAAATTCTACCAGTGGAAAGAATTCTTCCCAATGCTTTTGTTGGTCCATCATGTACATGCGCAAAATGTCTTCCAAGGTCTGGTTCATTCGTTTGGTCTACCTGTTAGTCTCTGGGTGATACATAGTACTAAAGTTAAGTTGGGTTCCCAAGGCCTCTTGGAAACTAGTCCAAAATCGTCAAGTAACCACTGATCCTCGATGGGATATAATCCTCTTAGGTATGCCATGCAACCTCCCAATATCCCTGATGAGAACTCTATCTATGTCAGGTACCTGATACATCGTACACACAAGAATAAAATGAGCACTCTTCATCAGAGTGTCGACTACCACGAAAATCGAGTTGTGTCTCCTTGCTGTCAGTGGCAATCCAACAATAAAATCTAGACAAATAACTTCCTGTTTCAATTCCAGAATAGTGTGTGGTTGTAGTAACCCTGCTATATGTCTATGTTTGGCCTTTACCTACTGACATTTTAGACATCTCGCCACATAGTTGACTATGTCTGCCTTCATTCCTTTCCATAAGAATAAAGGTTTAAGCTCCACCCTCATCTTCGTGACTCTCGGGTGAGCCATGTATACTTCTCTATGAGCGTTGTTTAGGATCAAGCTCCTCAACTCGTCGTTCGGTGGTACATAAATCCGTTTTTTTTTTTTTAATCTTCAATAATCCATTTTCGTCAAACGTAAATCCTTCAAATATTTCTACCATCATTGTGTTTTGTTCGATAAAATCCTTGACCTCTTTGTACTAGTCATTATCACGCTGTAGAGTTAGAATCTTTTCACATAGATTCGTCTAAAGAGACAACACCAAAAAGATGCATGGTCTCCGAATCAATGCATCTACCACTCGATTCATTGTTCCTCTTATGTAAGAAATCTCGAAATCATACTTGCTAAGCCATTCTGACCAATGTCATTGTCGCGTGTTCAGGTCGCTTTGCGTAAATATGTGTTGTAGTCCACAGTGCTCCATCTTTAGTTCAAATTTTTACCCAACAAGGTAGTTTCTCCAAACCTTCAAGGCATATACAAAGTCTAACAACTCCAATTCGTGCGTCGCATAGTTTTTCTCATGCCTTCTCAGCTTCCTCGAGATGTAAGCGATCACTCGACCATATTGCATCAAGACTCCTAACCCTTCCTTGGATGCGTCAGTGCCTACCAAGAAGTCTGTGTCCATGTCAGGGACCTTTAGTATCGATGTCATTGTCAACCTCTCCTTGAGCCTCTGAAATGCTTCCACACATTCCTCGGTCCAAGAAAACTTCTTATTATTCTTCTACAATTCCATGATTGGATTTGCTATCCTCGAAAATCCCTCGATGAACCGTCGATATTATCCTGCTAACCCATGAAGCCACACACTTTCGGGACATTCATTGGTGTAGGCCATTCCATAATAGCCTCGACATTCGTCGATGTAGGCCATTCCATAATAGCCTCGATATGCCCTAAGTAGTGAATCTTCGATTGATAAAATGAGCATTTGGACAACCTCCCATACAAAGTGTACTCTCGTTGACACTGTAGTACCAAGAACAACTTCTCTTCATGCTCCTCCATCGCCTGAGAGTAAATCAAAATATCTTCAATGAATACTTGGATGAACTTGTCCAAGTACTCGCAGAACACCCCGTTCATCAAACTTATAAATACCCCCGAGGCGTTTTTCAGTCCAAATGGTAAAACAGTAAACTTGTAATGTCCAAACCTCATCTTAAAGGTGGTCTTAGGGACGTCATCCTCCTTGATCCATAACTGGTGATACCCTGATCACAAATCGATCTTGGAAAACACTGTTGCACCCTTCATCTGATCGAACAGATCATCAATCCTTGGCAATGGATATTGATTCTTGATCATTTCCTTGTTCAATTGACGGTAGTCAATGCAGAGTCTCCATGACCCATCCTTCTTTCATATGAATATTACAAGCGCACCCCATGGTGACACACTCAGACGTATAAGTCCCAAGTCCAACAACTCCTTTAGTTGCATTCTCAACTCCTATAACTCCGGGGTCGACATCCGATAAGGCATTCCCGCTATTGGTTTAGTCCCTGGTTTTAGGTCTATGGTAAACTCCAATTCCCTCTCCGGAGGCATCCCAGGTAACTCCTCCAGGAAGACGTTCGCAAGCTCTCTCACCACAGGAAGGTGTTCTAGACCTTCCACTACTCCCTTCTCATTCAACGCAAGGATCACATAAATCTTACATCCCTTACACATGCTCTTCCGTAGATGCAAGGAAGAGATGAACCTTAGGGAAAATCCCTGGTTCCATCCTACAATCATGTGTCTCTATCCCTCATCATCAACCAATATCAACTGTTTCATCTTACAGTTGAGTATTGCCTCCTGCGATTCCAACCAGTCCATACCGATTACGACGTCATAAGATCCTAAGATCGTGACGTACAGGTCGGCCCTAGTGACAAAATCTCCCAAGTTAAGGGTACAACCTGTAACCTTTGCTCCAACCTTATGTTTGGATCTCGAATCCATTTCTACAAAGATAAACTCACCATGCTCGGCTGGCTTTAACTTAATCCTTTTTAGCGCTGCACCAGAAATGAAACTCTTGGTAGAATTGGGATCTATCAAATACTAAGGGTCTGGTCAGTGATGGTACCTAATGTCTCAAGTGCAGTCGACTGGTGCTCTGCCTGGTGGTTATTCACCACTGCATGAATCCGATGGGCCTTTCCCAAAACTCCCATGGTAGTGGGTCCAGCTGATCCAGATGCTCCGACCCCTTCCTCTGGGCAGTAAAGTTGGTAATGTGTCTCCCCACAATCCAACCCACTTTATTCGATCCATTAATCCTGGTACCCGAAGTAGAAGCTGAATTCTAACTATAAGGACAAACTCGAACTTCTTGACCTTAAGGTTCTGGGTAATTTGGTGCGAAGCATACCGAAGCAGCTCCAAAACGAGCCTCGTACTCGGTCATCATATGACTTCCTTGTCGCAAGGCATCGAACTCATTGAGATGACTCTCAATGAATTCCTTAGAAAGATACCTCTCCTGGAACCGTTCCTCGAAAGTTCCATGACAAGTCGTCGATGGTCATGCTCAAATGTGGCAGGAGAATCTTCCACCATAGAATAGCGCTCCCATTCAGTTGAAATACCACCATGTGTACCTTCATGCTAGAAGTCGTAATCACGAAGCGTGAATCACAACGCCTCCTCTACAACTGTGCCTCGATGGCACAACCGTCTGCGACACTTGTGGACTCAAGAAATCAACTCTCTTGAGTTCTCGGTGGATACTAATAGTACTAGATAGGGCGCACTATGGACCCTAATGGGTACATGTGCCCTGGCCTCATCTCAGTATCGATGGTGAATCAAGGCCCTTAACATTACCTAGAAGGGACTTGTCATACCATCATCATCCCTTACTACAAGCAAATCCTTCCCAAGGACTTGTTCTTCCCCTCGGGGGCTTCGAATCTGAGGGTGTGGGAAATTCTAGAGGTGTCATACCTCCTTCTAAGGAACCAAGTTGTGAACCTCTGAGGCTTCCTCCAAATGAGGTCATCATTTTATTAGGGAGATTGTTTAAAATCTTTCTCATCACATTATTCACTCTAAGGCCATATAGGTTTATTCATTTATTATTTAACAACGTGACATGCCTTTCAGGACACACTAGGTGCTCTAAGGGTGCCACTCACCTAATTGTGTTTCCCTTGCACGACATTCCCTTCAGGACGTACTACGTGCTCCAAGGGTGCCACTCACCTATTTTTGTTTTTCTTGCATGATGTGCCCTTCAGGACGCACTCTGTGCTCCAAGGGTGCCACTCGCCTCTTGATTGACTTGGTAGAGATAAAAAACCCCTGGAGTCAATACTCCGCTACGTGATCTTGTGGGAGACTAAGGGATTCTAAGGAATAATACCCCTACCTTATTGTTCCCCCCTTAGAACCATTGTGAGTGACTATTGCAGTCTGCCCTCATGACATCATGGGTCTTCTCGAACTAGGTAGTCCTTAACCTACAGTTTAAGCCATGACTGGAGTGCTAGTAGGCTGTGGTAGGGTTCTTGTCCACACCTCTCCCTCAACGCCTCTGGTTATCATGCATGACCCCTCTACTCCACATGTGAGTCTGGTTGGCAAGCTATCGTCATCTTGCATCATCAACGAATCATATTAGAAATAATATCCATAATCATATCATCTAATCAGATGCACAAATTTCATGTATATACAAAAATCAAACCCCAATAGTCCACTCCCTGACTCGATCTGAATTCCAAGGGTTTCATCGAGGCCTAAGCATCCTTGAGGTCCAAATCCTGCACACTCAGGAGAACCAAGTCAATAACACCTGTCTAAGTCAATATAGCAAAACAACATATAATCACATCCATAATGCCTCATAATAATATCCAACAGACAAAGGTATAATAATCTGGATCTCTTGCAAGTGTCCTCAAATAATAAGTTCACTCAGTGCGCGCAAGAGTGAGATTTTACAGTTTCCAGGGTAAAATCTTTGTGTATTGTGTGTTTTCCTTGCCATTTGATTTCTACCTTAAATATTTATTCCTCTCTTATGTTAGGTTTAGTGTGGAAGTATAATTTATTAACATGTGGTATCATATCTTGGTTTAACAACTTTGAATCTAAGTTAAACCCTAGGTCCAATAAGAGTCATAAGTCATAGATCTTTAAATTTGTGTTTAAATAATGGCAAGTAGCTAGAGAATAGAGATCGAAAAATTCAATGACCAAAATTTTGAGCTTTCGAAGCTTAAAATTGAAGCTCTATCGAGAGCAATGGGAAACATTATATCCAAGTACCATTCCAATAGGTGTATCAAGGGAAGAATGGGAGAAACTAAAGAGAAGGGAAAGGAGTACGATTTGGCTATGTCTTGCAGATTCGGTGCTCCTAAATGTCTCAGGTGAAGACTTGGCCAAGAAATTGTGGGACAAGTACTAGTCGAAATACATGGTAAATAAGTTCCTTAGAAAGAAACTATATCTTTTGAGGATGAGTGAGGGGAGTTCGATAACTGATCATTTAAATTCATTTAATACCATAATAAGCCAGTTATCTTCTGTGGATATTAAAATCACCGAGAATGAGAAATGTATTATCTTATTATGTTCTTTGCTAGACTCATGGGATAGCTTAGTCATGGCTATAGGGAGTAATTCAACCACATTAGCACTAGAATACATGGTTGCATCTCTATTGTCAGAAGAAATGAGAAGGAAGAACATGGAAGTATCAACTAAAGATGCATTAGTGGTGAGAGGTTGACTGATTGATAGAGATAAAGGAAAATTCTCCAGTAGAAAGTCTAAGTCGAAGGGTAGATCTAAATCCCATGTTCAGTCAATGAGAAGATGTTGGAAATGCGGTAAAGATGGGAATTATAAAAGAGACTACAAGTCAAAGGAAATGGAAGTCAGTAGATGATCTAATGAGAAGCAGTGGACTGAGAGAAAGACTATTCCAGATAAGGGAGGCAATGTGTATCTGGCGTCGACCAGTACATAGTTAGATCAAGATGTTTGGTTGATCGAATCAGGAGAATCCTATCATATGACACCATATAGAGAATGGTTCTACACATATGAACGATATGAAGGAGGATATGTGTTCTTGGGGGATGGCTCGACAACCAAAATTGTCAGACAGGGAAGAGTCTGACCGGTACTACAGGATGGGAGGAGTAGAACTCTTCAAGGTGTGCTACATATTTTGGGTTTGGAAAGAAACCTGATATATGTCAGTAAGATGAGTGATGCATGAACACACGCTCTATTTCATAAGGATACCTACAATATGGCCAAAGGTGCGACGATATTAATGAAATGAGTTTGGATTGGAACCTTGTACAAGTTATTAGGAAATGTTGACTTCGTTGGATGCAACAACATAGTTTTTTCTAAAGTCGACTCAAATTTGACTCAACTTGACTCAACTCAGGCTGAATTGATTCAAACCATCTCGACAAGCCTTCGTCAATTCAACGTGACCATGCTATGAAACGAGAGGATGGGACACATTGGAGAAAAAGGGCTTCAAGTTATGCATAAAAAAGGTATGGTCGAAGATTTTCTTAAATGTTATTTAGAAGTCAATTTTTGTGAACATTGTATATATGGAAACATAATTCAGGTGAGGTTCCTATTTGGAGTGACAAGGGAAAACATGATTGTAGAATTGGCTCATAGTGATGTGTTTGGTATTGCTTCAGTGCCTTCACATGGTGGTTCCCTATATTATGTCTACTTCATAGATGATTTTTCCAGGAAGACATGGATATATTTCCTAAGGAAGAAATCATAGGTTTTTGATAAATTCAAAGAGTTTAAGTCTCTTGTGGAAAACTAGACAGATAAGAAGATCAAGGTGTTGAGAACTAACAATGGTGGTGGATTCTGTGGAAAATATTTTGAGCAGTTTTGCAAGAAGTGTGGCATAACACACAAAAATAACACACCATATACCTTACATCAAAATGGAGTTGTTGAAAGAATGAAAAAAAAATTGATGGATAAGGCAAGGAGTATGCTCAGCAGTGTTGGGCTCACACAAGAATTCTGGGCAAAGGCAGTCGACACTACAAAATATTTAGTGAATATGTCTCCTTCGTCGTCATTATTCGACTCGACTCCACATGAGGTATGGTATGGTAAGAAGAATTCACTTTCACATGTCAAATTATTTGGTTGTGATGCATTTGTGCATATTCCAAAGGAAAAGAGGAGGAAGCTGGATAAGAAGGAATTCAAGTGTATTTTCATTGGATACAAAGAAGGAATGGAAGGATATAAGATCTGGGATATTGCATCAAGGAAAATAGTGTGCAATCAAGATGTGGTCTTCAGAGAAGTCAAAAGGAAGTATGAGTCTGAAGTGATGGTTCAAACAAAGAATGATCTGGAGAAGGCGAGGTTTGAACTGAGGAATGAAGAAGAACATGATTCAGTTGAGTCGACTAAATCATATGAAGAGGTGGAACAACTGACTCTGGTTGTCAGGAGGTATGAACAAGTAAGAAAACCATTGAAAAGGTATAGTCCTCCTGACTTTTGTTCCACATTTGTATTAACTGCCATTGACGAGGATACCAAGTCATTCAGGGAGGCATTCAAATCTATAGAGGGAAGACTATGGAAGGAATCCATGGTCGAAGAGATGGAATCCTTTCATAATAATGAGACATGGGATTTAGTCAAATTACCTAATGGAAGAAATCCCATCGATATTAAGTGGGTATTCAAGAAGAAGATGAACACAACAGTTCAAGTCGAGAAATTCAAAGCTTGATTGGTAGCGAAAGGATATTCCCAAGTCGAAGAAGTCAACTTCGGTGAGATTGTTTCCCATGTTGCAAAATCAACCTCCATTAGAGTACTATTGTCTCTGGTTGCAACATTTTATCTGGAAATAAATAGATGGATGTGAAGACAACGTTCCTACATGGGGACCTAGAAGAATAAATATACATGAAACAACCTAAAGGATTTGTAGTAAGGGAAAAGAAATATTTAGTGTGTAAAATTGAAAATATCCCTTTATAGTCTAAAGAAATCACCAAATATATGGTATAAAAAGTTTGGCACATACATATTTAGTTTGGGATTTGTGAGAAAAAA
>JZKD02S1817944.1:387976-418238 GCA_000966675.3 Picea glauca | reverse complement strand
GGAAACATCTATTGCTTCATGAGGTAACAAGTATGGTATCATGGTAGGCGTCACTTTAATATTTGAAGCATTTGAACATGTTGCAAATAATCCTTTCTTGATTATGAAATGTTTGCTTGGAAATTATATATTTTTCCTAATTTCATCTTGGTGGTTGTCATTATGTCCTAGAAAGTTGGTCACCCTTGGGAAAATGGTTGTTTCTAGGTAGATACTTGAAGGGTCATCATACCATTCCCCATCCATACTTACTGCCTTCTATATTTCTTCCCTCCATCTCCTTATCTTTTGGGTTTCCAGGTTCATTGACCTAAGTAGGGATTGAACCTCATTTCATGGGAAGAAGGGGCTAAAGGTCTAGAGGTGTTGTAGCTGGAAAAAAGATAAAACCCATTATTATCCTTCTAGATGATCACCCTCATGTCCTGGGAACAATAAAATTCTTCTCCAAAAAATGAAGGACCCGTAAAATAAATCACATAATTAATAAATTTCTTGCTTGTTGAGGAAATGCATTTTTCGATGTCCCTTACTTTCCATTGCATATGGCACCCTGTGTGTTTCTAGATTTAGGTGGAATTGCGGTACACTTTACTTTCCATTGCACATAGTACTCAATGTTTTGGACCTTAATCAATTAATGGCAATAAAAGGGGTTGGAAAAATGTTGGATTGTAGACAAAAGGAAGCACACCCTCTACAAATCCACTCATGAATAAGACAATATGAACCCTTGTATGTCACAAACTCCATGCCTAGAATTCTATCCCCAAATCCACCTCACATTCACTACATGACTTAGATAGGTTCTCCATGGGAATCACCCTTGACTTGGGGATCGTCTAACCCAATAGGGCACCTTGAAACCCCTCCCATATGTAAACTAGACAGATTTTATAAGGTCTTTGAGCATTTGTTAGTCTGAAAATGGGGGTTTGATGCACATGTTTGGGTGGTTCTCTTATTATATGTAGGTTATTTGGCATGATTCATATGAATTTTGGACCCTTGGAGGGAATACTTATCTGTCTTTGCAGGACCTTGCCCATAGGATGGATGTTAGACCCCATGTCTGGGGCACCATTTTATGATGAGCATTGCACCTTGATGATGGAGGGCATTTCCTTTGGATGCGTCTTGGCATGTCTAGAGGATGAGATTCTACCCTTCTCCACTTGAACGTTGGCCTTTGGAGGCCTAGATGTCACCTTCATAGCCCATGCCATCGCACATGGGCTAGGGTTTTGATGGATTACTTGATGGATTTTTGGAGGAGGTAAGTAGCATGGACCCCAACACTTGAGAGAGGGACATAGGGCCTTTGGAGGCCCAACGTTCCACCTTTTTAGCCTTGACGTCTCTCTCATGAGCCTAGTGTCACTCTACTAGGGAATTATATCACTGTCTTTAGGGTTTTATTTTATGTAAAATTCAATTTTTGTAAATTGAAAGGGGAAATTAAAGAAGTCATCCCTCTTGTGTAAAGACACGACTTTTCATTAGACTCTTTTGGTGGCTAGGATTTCCAATATAAATATGACTAGCCAAGACTCATTTTATCATCACAACCTTCTCATGCAAGTGAGAGATTTAGTATGAAATTTTCTCACTATTAGGGTTATTGTGATCCAGGGGGATCTTGGTGGACACCCACCTTTTCCAACCGACTCAAAATAGTTTTTTGGAAACTTACTATTTTTAGCAGTTTTTCGGGTCCCACGCTTCTGGGGCCATTTTGAGGGCCTAAACTATGTTTTCTCACGATAAGGCACCTCAATGAGGGCTAAAGGATATTCTTGAGACCTTTAAATGAATCTCCTCATCAATACCTTTCCAACGAGATATCATGCACCCTAAACGAATATCGTATGCAAAAGTTACGACCCCGAGAAGTTGATGTACTAACTTACCCCAACGAGGCCCACATGAATTTTGGCACTTCATCTCCTAGGGTTAGGTTTTTGTATTTATAGGGCTTTGGAATTCATGTTTATTGTAAAAATGCCTTCAATGCCTCATTTTACTCATCTTCTTCCGAATGAGCATAGCCATTACATCTCTTCTCAGAGATAAGATGCCACCATTCTAGCAAGCTTGTTTCTATCTGCATTTTACAATTTTCAACATATTTATTATTTAATAGAAGTCAAGTTTTATTGTATATATGTTATTATTCACTGTGTCTCTATGTTAATATTAGAAATATGTGGTTTCATTTTGTTCTTCTCATAAATCCGGATTAGTGGTATCAGAGTAGTATGCTCATTATCATTTTTTTAATGTGTTATCACTATGTAATTTTCCTGGCTACAATAGAAAATATTAGAGGTAACCTCAAACCTAATTTAATATTGGAAGCTAGACTTCTTCCATACCAGAGAGGGCTAGGTTTTATGAGAATAAAGAATATTAAATGGTTAGTAGTGCTAAGAAGAATATCTATTGGGCATGGAGTCATAAAGAAGATCAAATTAAGGTTTTGAGAACTTGACAGGATTTTTTTTATCATAGAGGCCAGAAAACCAAGTATTGATATAAGTCAAATCATAAATGTGGATATATGAAAAATAAAACATTCAAAGTAACACAAAGCATCTAGCTTAGATGAATTATGTATAAAGTTATCAATGTGAAATTGAAT
Source organism: Picea glauca (assembly GCA_000966675.3). Lineage (NCBI taxonomy): Eukaryota > Viridiplantae > Streptophyta > Pinopsida > Pinales > Pinaceae > Picea > Picea glauca. The sequence continues at coordinate 415,597 of JZKD02S1817944.1, read as the reverse complement.
ATCTGAAACAAAATAGACACAAAGCATATGGAAATGATTTTTGCATCAATATTTTCTCATTCAAACATAGAATAAAACATTTAATGGCAACAAATAAAGGAGAACACATACACCAAGAGAACAAACTACAACAAATGAACACGGGAATCTCTAAGCAAAATCTTCAATCACTTGTCTTCCAACCTTTCATTAATATTCAGAAACTATTACAAGAAACCAATAGTCTTTTTACTCAACTCTCGAACCCTTGTATTGTAATCTTCCCTCTAATAAATAGCAGCATTACACTTCATCTTGATTCCAATAAGTTGAAAAATTTAGGGTTTCTCACCCAAAAAGAAGTTACAACTGATAAAATAATTTCTTAACAAATTTCCAACAAAATTGCCATGGGTTCCTACAAACTAGGGTTTTAGTTTATGACCAACTTGTACATGCTAATTCATTTTTGTTACATACATTCGATAAAAAAAAGGTTGCATTATCCAAATATGATTTTGACATGTCAAACTCACTCCATCTAGAAGCTAAAAATACTCGTTTACATGTTGAATGGTGATTTCGCAGCAAATAGAATATGTTGCCGCGAAATCTTTGTTTTGCCAGTTTCACAACGAAAGTGTTGTGAAATCCCCATTTTTCATTTACTGATGTTGAAAAATAATTCATACTAGATCGAAAACCATAGATAACTTAAAAAAAAACATGATTAACATGAGTGTTATCAACTTTATTCTATTGCAGCTTGGGCCAGGAAGTCTAGGTTTCGTTTTGTCATTTTCTCCTTTATCAGTCTTTCTTTTGTCTTTAACACCCTATTCTGCTTGTATACGTTATTCACTTTATTGTGTATGGGTAGTGGCCTCTTGATCATTCTTTTACCATTTTCCAAATATTCTTCACACAGGTCCAAATGTTTTGTTATCCTCATTTTCATATGCATGTTTTCTTCCCTTAATTTTACAATTTCAGCTTGAGCCTCTTTCAACTGTTTATTTAATATTTTGGTGGCCAAGTCTTATTTTCTGGGGTATACTGAACCTCAACTACATCCTCAGCAACATAATGAACATGTGTTTCAGATTTGGTTTCCTCATCTTGGATCTATTTTCTTGGCCTATGAGCCGAGAAAGCTTTTCTTTGTTAAGTATTTCTGGAATAAACCTCACTTTCTTTCCTAATGGATGTTTATATTTTATAACATATTTAATTAAATATAGGAAAGTGTTTCAACATTAGGAATTTCATCTACAATATATTCATCAATTGGATCTTCCTCTATAGTATTTTCTTCTACAAGATTTTGCTTCCGTGTCGTAGACTTGGTGAATGATTTCCTAGGTTTTGCCACTTTCACTTATTTAGAAGGGAACATGATTTTTTTACCCTTTAGCTTGATTTTTCTATTGTCAGGAGTCTTCTCAATATCTACAACTTCAACACCCTGAAATGGCCTTTTCCCTCTTTTTATGGATTCTTTGCTAAGAGGAATCTTAGTTGTAGTCACATGAGTCTCGATCACAATGGGCTTCTCTTTGTTATCTCCATTTTTCCTTTTCAAACTATCAGAGACTATTTTAGTACTTGTAGAAGGAGTACTACCTTTGGATGGTGGAGAAGTAACAATTTCATCTCAAAACCCTGATGCCACCAAAAACAAATTTCATTCTATTTTTGCGTTTTTAAGTTCTTTAAGAACCAACAGTGTAATGAGATTGAAGTGAAAAAGACTGGGCTCAACTTGATTTGACTTAGCTTGTACTTTATCTTCCATTTTCCCCAGGCTCTTGGAAATATATTAAGGGATGTTTATGGTTTTCTTACATGTAAAGTGCATGAGAAATGTGATATGGTATAGGTATACTTTGCTGAAATACCCTTCGCATGTGAAATATATATGTATCACCCTCAACAACTTGTCATGGTGTTCAAGCATGTAACTCCTAGGCATTCCTTTTGATAGGTTCTCATTTTTAAATTCTTCTTTAAAATAATCATTGCAATAGGAAGCATCCAGAGGTTTTCCCTTGAACCACTTCTCACCTTGCATGGGTATCCATGTTGTTGAGGCAATTGTTTATTCATAAACTTGAATCTCCAGTGATCCAACCTTTGTCTTGGTCCCTTCAAAATTTAGGGAAAATTTCTTTGCCACTTCGATGTGTCCTCCCTGTAGCTTCTCAAAAAAATCAAGGCATCCTACTATCTGAAAGGATTCCTTGAACACATTATTTGAGTCCAACAACTGCAAACCTTCAGGTTCAAGTCTTACTACGTCACCCCCTTTGTGTACCTTCTTTTTGTCTTTGTTTTGCTCCGTGACTATTTGTGAAGATTCTTGCGATGATGATGGTGCACAGATATGAAATATTAGAGAATATATAGGTAAGAAACCTGGTGTATTTGGGTTTAGTTGGAAGATAGGGTTAGAATGTTTGAACAATAGGTTTTTTTGTAACGAATGAAATAACACAGTTTGAAAAACAATTTGGGCATTAGCACTTGATGGAGAAGAAATAGAAGACAAGGTTTCAAATATGTCAAATGATAGAGCAGGATTTTAGGAGCTCAATAACAGGTTGAGCTGATCCAGTAATTTCACAGCGTACATGCAATTTCGCAGCAACCATGTGGTTTCACAGTAACTGTGTAGTTTCGCAACAACTCCCACAGTTTCACACCAAGATTATAAATTCAATAATTCAAAAGAGGAAATTTTTCATGAGTTATAAAAATTGAATTACAACAGATGTACCAACTTTCATGACCTCATCCCATGATTGCATGACCGTTAAAGAAGGCTTTAAAGAAATTTGACATGATGGCTAGGTCACTGCAAAAAACTAGGAGATTTTGCAGCGTACTTTGAAAAATATTGGTTACACGTTTGAAAAGGTACCAAAATAGATTGGGAAAGTATGACACTTTTTGTACACACACAAACTTTTTCATATGTCCTTATTATGACATTGTGTAATTATTTGAAACCCACCCTCTCTAATGATGATATGAGATTATGTAACCAACTGACTTGACCTTGGGACAAGACAAACCACTATGACTTAGAATGACACTCTAATCCTCTAGACATGACTCACCTTAGAAAAACATGACTCATAGGTGAATGAATTCAAAATATTGTCACGGGACATCTATTCTAGGACCTTGACACAAATGTTATGACAAGATTAAGACGTGACCATAACACTGAATCAACAAAACCACTATTTTGAATTTGTAAATTAACACTCCCTAACATAGGCTCCAATGGGGATGTTATCCTCCCTGTGAGGTAACAAATAAATAGTAGACCAATGCCTTATCCATTGATCTTCTTACAAGACTAAAAACTTATAAAAATGAATTTCACAATCTTGAATTGTTTAGACTTATTTATGTACAAGTTGAACTGAAATCAAACTAAAGTCACCCTTCTGAATCTTAGGGCCTTCACCTCGGGCTTCAAATTATTTTGAGTGTCATCCATACCTGCAAACCTTTAGAAATCAAATCAATAATTACAATGAAGTGAATAGATCAAATTGCTTTCAAGTTAGGTAGTGTTTTAAGAACCTCCCATTTACTGGTCCTCTAGCAAGAAGTTCTCAATCTAGCTCCTCCAAAATGTAGGAATCGTTTCCACGATAAGAAACGATATTATAAGGTCCCTTCCACAGATGATTAAACTTCCCATGTTTTCTTTTTTCTTCATTTCGAGCAGCCCACTTTAGCACTTCTTCATTAATATGGAAATCAACTACTTTTTTTTTCTTATAAAAAAATTTCTTCATCTTTTCTTGAAATATCTGAGTGTTTTGATAGACGACCTCTTCTCTCATATGTTGAACATGAATCAATTGATTTATTCTTCTTTGAATGTCAATAGGTTCTGCCTCTTGCTCCTGCAACAATTTCATGATTGACACTCCCAAGGAAGTAGGAAAGATCACGTATGTCCCATATACTAATTGGAATGGTAAGGTTCCAATTGAATTTTAAGGCTTATCCTATCTGCCCACAATGAAAATGTTAACTTCTTATGCCAAGCCTTTTTGTTCTCATGCAATAATTTCTTGATGATTCTCATTAATCTTTTGTTTGATGACTCAACCAATACATTACCCTGAGGGTAATAAGTTGTAGAATGGCTTAGTGTGATGTTAAAATATTCATAGAATTTAACTATCTTCTTAGACTTAAAGGTTGTTGCATTGTCAGTCATGATCCTACTGGACATCCAAATATGGAAAAAATATTGTTTTCTAAAAATTGAATTATCATAACATCAGTTTCCTGTCTTGTTGGCACAACCTCAATCCACTTGGTAAATAGTCTGTTGTAGTCAATATCCACTTATGGCGACCTGAGGATGTTGGATTTATTTCACCAATGAAATCAAGACCCCACTGTTGAAAGGGTGCCTCCACTGAAATGGGATTTAAAGGAAATGACAACAACTTTCTCTTTCCTTAAAAAACTTGACATTCATGACAAGCTATCACACCCTTATACACATCTGCAAATATTGTTGGCCAATAAAATCATGCTCTGAGAATTTTGTTCACAGTTGTTTTCCAATAGTGATGTCCCCCACAGTCACCTTGATGAAATTCTTTAAATATATGATGTGCCTCTACTTCTAGTAAACAGTTTAATAAAAATCCTCCTAGATCTTTCCAATACAAAAAACAATATATAATACAGAACTTAACAGCTTTTAATTTCAAAAATTTGGCCTTAGTTTTTCTTAGTTATGGTGGTGCTTGTAAATTCAGCAAAATATAAATTATGTCACTATACCAAGGAGATGAAAGAAAATTTTGAGATACATGAGGTATTGGCTCTTCATCTATTGAAAAATTTGCAATGAATTTTATCCCCAAGAGATCAAAATTTGACCGTGCCATTAATTTTTCCAAACATTGACCTTTCACCAACTTTGTTGGATTTATCTCCAAATCATACTCCAGTGGAACTGCAACCCATTTTTATCTTTTACCTTCAGGGTCTGGCTGAGTTAAAATGTCCTTGATTGCACTAGTAGGAACATAAGAAACAACATGAGAATGTAATATGTAAACTCTAAACTCCTTCAATGATTTCACTAGTGCATATGTTTGATTCTCCATGATGTTATAGTTCAATGTTGAATATCTCGATGATTTATTGTAGAAGGCTATAGGCCACTCCAAATTCTTCTCATTTTTCTACAACAATACTCCTACAATAGTATGTTCAGAGGAAAATGAGAAGATTATAAAATCCTTAGTGTAATCTGGGCTGATTAACACTGGTGCTTTAGAGATTTCTCTCTTTATGTCATCAAATGATCCCTTTGCTTCAAAAGTCCATTTAACCTAGTTATCATTTTTCAACACATGAGTTATGTACATGAAAATTTCAACAAATTTTGGTATAAGCCTCCTTAGGAAATTCACTTTGCCAAGGAAGGATTGTACTTCCTTTTTATTCTTGGGATTATCTATTTTCTGGATTGTTTCTACTCCGTTGGAATGTATCTTGATTCCTTCTTTTGATATCACATGGCCCAATAGTTTTCCCTGTTCCATTGCAAAATTTGACTTTTTGGGGTTTAAAGAAATACCAAACCTCCCACACTTCAGAAAAACTAGTTTCAAATGCTTCAAATGATCCTCATCTGAGCTAAAAAAAAATTTAATGTCATCCAAGTATATCACAATGAACTTATCCCTTTCTTCTGCAAAGGATATATCCATAGCTCGTTGAAATGTTTCTCCTGCATTCATAAGCCCGAATGGAATATTTGCATACATGAATGTCCCCCAAGGTGTGGTAAAAGTTGTCTTTTCTTGATCATCTAGGTGTACCATGATCTGATTATATCTTGAATAGCCATCTAACATTGACATTTTTGTGATCCCACAACTTTCTGTAAAATGTAATCCATCTTTGGGAGAGGATAATTATCCTTCAAAGACACCATGTTCAAATTCCCAAATCTACACACAACCTAATTTCTCCATTCTTCTTCCTGACAGGAACTAGGTTTTCCAACCATTTAGAAAACCTCAATGAGACAATAATATTTGCATCAAACAATTTGTTTACTTCTTTTTCAATCAAAGGTAGGATTTGTTGGAACACGCACAATTTTGAACTTCTGATCTTTATATTTATCACCTCTTAGAAATAAAAATTTACCCAAAAAGAGAAAAAACTTAGAAAATTACCTTTTAATTGTAAACCAAATTCATTGATTTTTATTTAGCAATAAAGAACTTACAGTATCTGTCGTCGATGAATTTCCTTAATTTTATCGAACAATCCTAATGATCTCCGAAGTTTTGGAGCCGCCTGAGTTTTAAAGAGTAAGTCTCTAATGGTCTCTTCAGTGCTCCGCGCTTCGGACGTTCCAGCAAACCCAAACAACGAAAAACCCGCAACTCTGAAACCCGAAGATAGCCACTCGTGACTTTTCCTAAATAACTTAAGGACACAAGTCATAGGACACGTGTCCTTTTAAAGTCTTTCCTTGAGTTGACATGTGGCACTCATTTTTGACATTTAAGTTGGATGATTCACATGTTTTCAAGTGACACGTGGCACATCTCTTTATTGACACGTCATCAGAATTACATCATCCTTGCCACGTCAATCCGAGAGGTTACTCTTTGGGATTTTTCGATTTCACAATCCCCGGATTATCAAAGAGTCGAAGTAAAGTAATTACAAAAGAGAAAAGGGTTTTCAAGGAATCAATTAAACGGTTAATGGTTTTAGTTAGTCATAATTAAGTGTTAATAAATCACTTCATAGTTTCAGTTTTTGGAAAATTTCTCTTGCGCTATATTCGAAACTTATGAATTCTGAACTCTTGATATACTTAAAGTTGATACGATGTTTTTAAAACAGGATTAATTAAGACCTAAAAGTGATTACTTAGAGTTAACTCCTCCATGAATTCTGACTTCGGGAGATATCCACCCTGTCGCATCCAAAACTTCTGAATTCTGAACTCCCGATATGCTTAAATTTAATACAACATTCTAAACATGATTAATTAAGAATTAAAAGTGATTACTCAAGGATTAAATCTTCCACGAGTTCATATTTCGAGAGATTTCCACACTTTCACATCCAAAACTCACAAATGTGAACCGTCGGAGTATTAATGACATTTATGATTGATTAAGGATAATGATTTCAAATAAGGATTGTGAATCTCTAGGTAATGAATTACATTAAGTTTAATAAATTTTTCGTCAGTGGAGCTATACAAATATCTTTATACTTTTTGAATAAAGCACTTTGAATTTCAAAATCATTTTTACCATTTGCAATTAGCAGTTTCTTATTCAGCGAAGAACTTCAGACTCCTCTTTTCACAGGTAGACTAATTCTATTCCCCTGAAAATTGTGGCACCCCCAAAAGCTGCAAAGAAGCTCGATGCTTCGGGTGATGATTCAAACCCGAACATAGATGTTCTATTAGACACAACTCCGTGAGTTTTGGATGCCATTAAAACTTGGAGGCATGTTTTTGATGTCCTAGAGCATGAATTCATTAACTGTCTAGACGACTCCGCTAAAGAAGATGACGATTCCTATACAACTAAGATTATACATGTAGCACAGTTGGAGCTGCATAAGATCACTACATGACCAAGAATCATACCCTACAATGATATGATAAGTTGGGCCTTGGAGCATGTCAACATTCAAAATAAGAGCATCATCAACCACCGGCAGGTCGTCGTCGACTCTTTCCAACCAAAAAACCTACAAGTAATGTAAAAAATTTCCCCTACTCCTAAATACACTTACAATGTCGCAATTATCCTAGAGTTTGAGAGAAAGGAATGCACCCAATATGCTAGAAATGGCCATGCATAGTCAAGACCTGGTGGGGGCACCCTGAAAAATTTAGAGCCGACACTCACGGTATGTATGCCATGGCGTCTTTAGATGCTCATATGTTGTATGTAGCTACGATGCTTTGTCGCCTATTTGGAAAGAATAATCCCACACATTTCTCATTTGAGTGGGTAGCCATCATGAGTGAAGTAGTCGAAGGTTACACCTTCAACTAGGCCAAAATGTTGTCGAATAATTTGGCCAAATAAATCGTTGAGTATAAATCAAAAAAACAAAAAAGGGAGCCTGCCCATTTTTACATGTCAGCATATGTTATGGATGCCATATGTTTCATGACCCCTTTTCCCTTGATGAAATGGAGTTGGACCCCAGCCAGTACTGAACCAATTCATTTTTATTACTCCAAATTGTGGGAGGAGAACACCAAAGATTTCTTTTATAAAATCTGTCACAACATTGTAGTGCATGTTCATATGGATATTTATGGTCACCCACCACCCTGAATCTCAAATAAAATTATGGGGAACTTAGGAAAGCTTGCAGAATGGTTCATTGAGGAGAATTTCTCCTATATCAGGGTATTTGGTTTCTCCGTATCCCCTCATGCCCTTCCACGTTTTCTACCTGACAGGATAGTGTGTAGAGAAGTGGCATGCTAGACGGTAGTGGGAGGTATCATTAAGGAGCTGAAAGTAGCTCAGAAAAAGGTTTGGCCAACTTTTCCCATTCAAGTTGGCATGTTCACATTATCATATTTCGATCACTCCAAATTCAAGGCTGCAACCCTAGAGGATGTCAAATTAGTTGACATCGAGTTCAAAAAGCATGATCCACATAAGATAGTGGAAAACCATCTAGCTCAGTTTAACACGAAGCGATACATTCATGAGAGTTCCCCTTATGACAATGTATTCAAGGGAGTTAGATATTATGAGGATGTCCAAAGAGGATTCCAGACTCTGCCTCCAGACCAACAAGTTGGTTTCCTCAGCTTTTAGAAGCACCAATGAAACAATTTTCCAAGGATATTACAAGGAGACTCAAAATTCATGCCTCCTTCATAGGAAGCCAGACCTACAGGATCTGATCCAAGCTTCTTCGATAATAAAAGAGATGAGGAAGCCCCAAAAATCCTATAATTATTATTTCACGAAATAAGAACGTCACTGTCGGGACTGAAAGATCCACAGGTGTTAGTTCGGTTCGAGGCCTTCATGAATCCGAGACAAGTTGTTCCTCATTCAACACCAACTACTCCTTCTGGCACCTCGAATACAACAAGATAAGAAACATCCACAAAAATTTCTTCTCGCATTACATCACTAACCCTCTTACAGATCATCTTTGAAAATCCTAGTTCCAAACTCACTTTTGTAAGTGATCTTACTCCTATATTGCTCGAAGAGATGCCTCCCTCGGATTTCTTTTTCAGCAAGAAACGAAAGGCTATCGTGAAAAGAGAATATTACCACAAGGATGGAGTGATCACTAAGAGGCAAATACTGGTGTATGATGGGAAAGACCAAGATAGTCCTGAGTTTGCAAAAGAAGTTGCAGGATCAATAGGGGATTTTTCCACTGCTAATCAATGGTCAGTTAACAATTTGACCGAAAAGATGCGGAAGAAATGCCTCTTGGTAGAAAAAATGTAGAGTCATATATACAATACAAAGTAGACTCTCATAATCAGGATGAACTGGGACTTTGATCAAATTAGGGCTAGTGATCAACAACAGATTAAGCAGTTACAGGATAACTTTGAGTTTCTCTACCAGAGTTCACAGACAAGCAAAGGACTGATCACTTAGCGTGACAACTTGACTGAGCAACTACAGGCCAGACTGAACCTAATAGATAACACAACGATAGACATTTTGGCCTTCAAAGAAAAAGCATCATAAGTCAATGAGAGGTTGGAGATTTCCCAACAATAACTCTACCTAAAAGTAGATGCTATCCAGAAATGCTATCAGGTAGTATACCTTTCCTTAAAAGATATTTATGTCAAGGAAAAAGAGTCCTTATTACCCCTGTATAAGTTTCAAGAGGTTCTAATATGGAAGTAAAGAGATTATACTCCTAGTCTTCCCCTTCTCTCTCAGTATGAACAAGTATGAGGCGAAATGTCCCTAAAATCCTGGGAAACAAAATTGGAAGAAAAAATGAAACTTGCAAGAGACATAAAACAAGATTTCCTAGAGGCATTATCTTCAATGAATAAAAATCAGATTAAGTTAGAAGGGAATAGTATCTCAGAAGCCTTGGGGCATATCAAAATAGAAATGAACCAGTAAATATCCAGAGGAACAAGGAAAAAACTCAGGCATACATCCAATAAATGAGCCAGATTGATCTATTTAAAATCAATGAATGGTTGGTTAATCCAAGTTTGTAGTTTTAGGTTACAGTCCAAGAGGTGTACAAGATCCATGAGAAGCTGCCACAAATACAGAAGAAGATGTTTTATTTTTAATTGAATGAAAGGATTGAACCTTCAATATTTGTGGTAGAATTAATGGATAGGTGCACCCAATGCATCGAACATGGAAAATCAAGTGTAGCTGGGAGCAAATGAGAAAGAATGCACAATGTCCACCTTCTCCACCCACTCTACCTTTCATCCTCTAACAGTCACTTACCTCATCTATCCCTACCACCCGCATTCTTTCATCCACTCATCCCACCTCCTCATTGGACATTTGTTCCCCAATCATTATTTTCATGAATGATTACTCTTCCTTGTAACCGTTATCCATCCCTTAACAATCCAACACTGAACTATTCATCAAATTATTCCCCCCATGACTTCAACTGCAATTCCTTGCCCCACTGAACACACCCAAAGGGACAGATGACAACGAGATCAAATGGCCAAGTTAATAAACCAAATGATTGAGGTGTCCTTAATGACATGTGTACCCAACCCAAATATCAAAGGAAAACGAGCGCATCTACCAGTAGATGAAGAGACATGAATTGCCAACAAAACTCAACAATATTTTCTTACTGTTATTTTATTCGAATGTATTCTATTTTTAGTGATACATTGTGGGAAGTCCAATGGTTTTTGGTTGTGACAAATTTTGTATAAATAGATAGATTTAAGATCTCTTGGAGGTTTCTTCTTGCCGAATGTAAAAGATAAACTCTTTTTGAGTATTAATACAAGTGCATACAAAGATTCTAAGTTTCGTTCAATTTGAATTATGTGTTCTTCTGTGTTTCCATTTCTCTGAATTGCTTTCTGTAATTCTTGAAGACTGATTGATTTTAATTTAGTATTACATCTTCTTGCGATCATATTATATCAGAGGTTCATTCAGTAACAACTTTTCCTCTGTTATTACTTTGAGTAAAAAAATACATGTGATCTGTGTGAATTACTACATTTTTATATCTTGTTCAAGGGTGCATATTCTACTTTTCTTCTACTGAAAACAAGGTGAGACTTATCTGTAATCGATACCTGACTTTGTTTAACAGTTTTGTAAGTCTTTCTACATCATTTGACATTATAATTGTGACCTAGATAACGAGATACAGCCTCTGTACTGTCTTATCATTAATTTAATTTAAAGATTATTTCTCAGAAAACCAAAGGTAGAAAAAGAACTCATAAAAACATTTCATTTAAAACCTTTGATTCCTAACATTATTATTTAAGCCTTAGAATCAATCTCAGAAACAACATCTTTTTGGCGCCATTGTCGGGGACGGAGAAACAAAATCATTTTTTCCCTGGGAGAATGACAAGGGAAATTCAGGTCTTTGATGGTGAACAAAGATTGAATACGTGAGTAATGCTTACTTCATCTTTCACTTGGTGACTCCACTATAGACAAAACTGGCATTCGATCGAAATAATACCAGGAAAAACCCAGACAAAAAGCAGACTACGCTAGTTTCGGATCCCGAAAAATTGTTGAAACCAAAGGGATACCTCAAAAAAAACTTCTGCATCGGCAAGTAAGTTCCATCAACCTAGAGTTACACAAGTTAATTTTAACATTCCCTTTGAATAAAAAACTCTTAAAGAAAATTCCAAACAAGTTCATTCTATAGAAGCCTCAACAAGTAAACCTGAAATTAAGCTTGAAACTCCAAAGGTAATTATTCCCGAAATAAAATTTGAGATTGACTAGAACATCCCTATTTCTTTGATAAATATGTTTACCAGTGAGAAAAAATGATCCATTTCAATCCCCACTATCATCAATACTCAGTTGATTCTTCCCCTTCCCGAAGTAAAAGTTCTTGTTTCCCGAAATCCTAAATATTATTTTCCATACCCAGATTTGTTCCCCATTACTTCTCCTATCTATACATCAGGTAAGCTTGAGGAACCAAGCTCGATTTTTCCTTTTCCCCCTCATCTAGATATTCCGTCTTCTCACGATCACCTTCCTGAACTTCATTCCCAGCATCTCGAAGTAGTCAAAATATCAGTAGAACAATCTTTTGAATTTTTTGAAAATCTCCTATTTAGCCCTCGAGTTCCGTCTCCTAGGTTTTCAATGGCCGGTACTAGAGGTGCTAGTGTTAGAGGTGCAGGGGCTGGTGGACAAGATCAAACCCCTAGTATCTTCTCCAAGATCTCCGCTATATAATCTCCCTTAGTCCTTCCTGCCGTCCTACATGACTTACTTGAAAATTACATGAAAAGCCTCCCTAAATTCACGGGAGAAGGAGATTTAACAACAGCAGAACATATAAACTTTTTCGATCAATTTGCTAATATCCTTGGAATTGAGCACGAGGAAGTTTACACAATATTGTTAGTACAAACTTTTGAAGCACAGGTAAGAACTTGATTCAAAGGACTTCTAGTAGATTCTATACGATCATATAATGATCTCGAAACCTCCTTCCTAAGGCAGTGGGGTGAGAAAAAAGACCATCTATATTACCTAACCGAATTCGGAGCCTTAAGAAAGAAAAATTGTGAATCAATCCTAGAGTTTATACAAATATTTAATAATATTTATCACAAAATCCCAGCTGAAGTTAAACCTTCTCAACCAGCTGCAAAAGTCACTTTTGCAGGGGCTTTTGATTTCGATTTCGCTCTCCTTTTGAGAGAAAGAAGATCCACCACTTTAGCAGGGATGCAAGATGATCCTATAGAAATTGAGTCCAATATGATGGCATATGGGAAGTTGAAAACCAAGTTTGACATGGGAACAAGAGAACCCAAGTGTTTTAAGGAACATGTAGGTCCCTCTAGATCTGGAAGGTCTGCAAAGGAAAAAATTGATGAGATGGCCAAAAGTATTAAAGATTTATCAAACAAAATTTCCAGGATGGAAATAGAGAAATCCAAACCTGATCCATACGTTAGGAATCAATTCAGAAGAAACCCTAATCCTCAGATACAACAAAGACAAATAAAAAATGAGGATCAAAAGATTCAAGATCCGTTTAAATTGAGAATTTAATACGGGGAGATGAGTTGCGAGATTATGAGGAATTAGAGGATCTTGAGCCTCACCTAACCAAGAAGGATTATGAGAAATCCTTAGACCTGGAACCTCTTTTTAATAATGGTGAAAATATCAACAATCTAGGGGGTTCTACATACAAAGATCTCACTGATTCAATAATGGCCGAGCTTCAACATAAATATGATTTGAGGCCAAAAGAAAAAAGTTCTACAAATATTCCACTGAAAAAGATTTTATCGTGAAACAAAGAAAATGAGGCAGTAGTTACTAAACCGTCAATTGATACACAAGTTGACCTAATAAAGCAGGTCGAGCCAAAACTAGTGCAAACTAAGAAGCCCGAAAATACGAAAGCTGAAGTTCAGACTAGGGAAATTGAGAAACCAATTGCGAGTTTCAATTTAGAGAATGAACTAAATAAAATTAAAATTTGAATGCCTCTGGTTGAACTTTCTAGGAACCCAATATATAAAAAACAAATCGCTAAATTAATAATTTTTTCTAATGTTGAATGTCAAGTTGATGTTATCAATTTGCAGGATGAAAAACCTACAATCATGTTTGGACCACAAATTGAAATCAGTAAATGTTATGTTGCTTCATTCTATATTACATTGACTATGCACAATCATTTACTTCACAATTGCATGTTAGACTTAGGAGCCTCGCATAATTTGATGCCTAATATTATCATGGAAAAACCAGGACTTGAAATCACCAGACCTTATCAAGATTTGTACTCATTTGATTATAGAAAGTTCAAGTGTCTAGGTATGATTAAAGATCTAGTTGTGAACCTTGCTGATGTTCCTGTGAAAAGTATCCTTATGGATGTGGTTGTTGCTAAAGTTCCTTCCAAGTATGGTTTGCTTCTATCCAGATCTTGGGGTGCCAATCTAGGAGGATCGGTTCAGTTAGACATGACCTATGCTATAATTCCAATTTTTGGTAGACAATTTACTCAACTGTACAGAGAAACCAGACTGGCGTATACTGTAAGTGAACCTCAAAACCCCAATAATTACTCAGTCTATGTTGTTGATCAATACTTAGGAAATTGTATATTATCTATATATGATGATTTTGAAGAATGTATAGAAGAAGAAAATAAAAAAATAGAAATTTCAAAGAAAAATGTAAATGTTAGAGAAGGGATGTGGAAAATGTTCTTTGATGGTGCTTCATCCTGCGAAGGAGCAGGAGTTGGAGTTTTATTCGTGGTACTAGGCGATGAGTATGTTATTCCTTTCTCTTATAGATTACAATGGGAGGTTGATTATACCACTAATGTATGTGAATATGAAGCTTTAGTCTTAGGATTAGAAGCTGCTAGAAAGTTAAAAATTGAACATATGATAGTTTATGGTGATGCAAAGCTCATTGTAAAACAAATAAAACAACAATATCAATCTAAGTATCTGAGGTTGACATCATATAGAAATTGCGCCTAGGATATTATAGAGACTTTTTTTCTCATCCTTTAATATTCACTCTATCCTAGAATGAAAAATCAACAAGCTGATTCTTTGGCCAAAGTTGTCGTGACCTTCATACCACCTATTGTTTTGAAACTAAAATATCACATCGAGATGAGACATAGACCTTCGATTCTGAACAATGTTCAACACTAGCAAGTGCTTGAAGATGACAAACAAATCAAACAATTCCTAGAAATGGTTTATGATTTTTCTGAGACCCACATAGATCAATAAAATCAGAATGATCCTGCTTGGATTATGCAGGAAGGAGAGAACCCAGAGAAGTTCCAAGACAAAATTGCAAATCACTACATGCTCTTACTTAAAAATAATCAAATTCCCTGAGGCATGATCCCCTTAGAAAGGTTTTTTGACCAGGATGATATACCTTTAAAGTCTACCTTACCACCTCAACCCGAAGAAGTTGAAGACTGTAGTGTAGGAACTAATGAAGATCCCAAAATGGTCAAAATATCAAAATACCTTCGGGCCCAAATAAAGATTAAATACGTTGAGTTACTTAGGAAGTACAAAGATGTTTTTTCATGGTCTTATGATGATCTAAAAACTTACGATACCTATTTTATTGAACAAAAGATTCCTTTAAAATATGGTATTAAACCTTTCAGGAAGAATCTTAGACAGATAAATCCAATTCTCCTGCCAGTGATAGAAAGGGAAGTTAAGAAACTCCTTGATGCAAAAATCATTGTTCCCCTCAGATACTCTGAATGGGTGGCAAATTTGGTCCCCGTTAGAAAGAAGAACGATGAAATAAGACTTTGCGTTGATTTTAGAAACTTAAATCGGTCGTCTCTTAAAGATAACTAACCTCTCCCAAAGATGGAACATGTTCTAGAGAAGGTAGTAGGGGCTAACACGATTTCTATGATTGATGGTTTTTCAGGATATAATCATATCGTTGTTCATGAAGATGATAGGGAAAATACTATGTTTACCACTCCATTGGGAACCTTTATGTATGATAAAATGCCTTTTGGTTTGATGAATGTAGGAGCAACTTTCAAGAGAGCAATGGATATCACGTTCATTGGCGAGAGGCAAATTTGTTGTTATTTATCTAGATGATCTAACAGTTTTTTCCAATTCTGATGTTGAACATTTGATGCACCTCAAACAGACTTTTGAAAAATGCAAAAAATTTGGTTTGTCTCTTAACCCTAAAAAATCACACTTTGCTATGCAAGCAGGAAAACTTTTAGGTCATATAGTTTCAAAAGATGGAATCAAAGTTGATCCTAAGCGAGTTGAGGCTATTGACCTGATTAATATCCCTAGAAACAGAAAATAAATTCAATCTTTTTAGGTAAGATCAATGTTTTGAGAATATTTATTCCTAACTTTGTTGAAATAATCAAAATGATTAAAGATATGTTAAAAAAGGATAGCGAAGTAAAATGGTCTGCAGAATCCAAAGCATATTTTGAGTGTGTGAAGAATTCTATAGGGGAAGCACCAGTACTAGTAAGTCCAGACTATATTAAGGAATTCTTAATCTTCTCTTTCTATTCTGAACATACTGTTGCAACAGTGCTCCTTCAAAAGAAAGAAGAAGGATTCGAACAACCAATAGCCTTTTTCAGCAAAATCCTCAGAGATGCAGAGCTAAGATATGATATTATTGAAAAAATAATATTGCAATGGTGAAGGCTCTCAAGGATTTCATAATATATGTATTGCACTCCAAAATAATTTCTTATGTGCCAACAAATGCAATTAAAGACATCTTGGTTCAGCCAGACAATGATGGAAGGAGAGGTAGATGGTTGGCTAAAATTCAAGAGTTTGATTTAGAAGTGAAACCAACCAATCTAATGAAAGGTCAAGGTCTAGAAAGGTTGTTAGCGGAATCAAATTTCAGAGTGCTAGGAATAAATAATTTTGAATCACATGATTATCTTCTGGATATAGAAGAAATTGAAAATTAGGCACCTATGATTCATATTGAACACAAGTTTTCTTCTTCTACCTGGTACTGTGATATTGTTACATACCTCCTTAATCTTCAATGCCCAAATGACATGAATCCTTCTAAAGCAAGGACTTTGAAACTACATTCAATTAAGTATTTCATGGTTGATGGAAGGATGTATTGGAAAGACCCTCTGGGTTTCTTGTTATGTCTCCTGACAGAATCTGAAACATAAAGTGTCATTGATGAATTTCATGAAGGAGTATGCAGAGGAC
This sequence comes from Picea glauca, assembly GCA_000966675.3. Taxonomy (NCBI): domain Eukaryota; kingdom Viridiplantae; phylum Streptophyta; class Pinopsida; order Pinales; family Pinaceae; genus Picea; species Picea glauca. The sequence continues at coordinate 398,613 of JZKD02S1817944.1, read as the reverse complement.
ATCATGCCTGGAGAGAAACATCTTACAAGATTTTAAGGGCAAGATATTATTGGCCTAAGTTATTTACTGATGTGAATGCAAGGGTCGTATCTTGCAATTCATGTCAATTGTTCGTTGGTAAGAAAAAGCTCCCTGCCTTACCTTTAATCCTAGTAAAAGTTGAAGCTCCTTTCCAACAATGGGGCCTAAACTTCATCGAAGAAATCTATCCACAATCAAGTGCTCAACATAGATGGATTCTAATCTCTACTGATTACTTTACGAAATGGGTTGAAGCCATTCCAACTCAGAATGCTACAGATTCGGTAGTAATAAACGTTTTGGAAGAAAACATCCTATCAAGATTTGGTTGTCCTCGAAAAATAGTCATTGATAACGCTCAGTATTTTAAGTCTATGGAAATGATCAATTTCTGTCAGAAATACAATATTGGTTTAGGTCATTCTACAACTTATTATCCTCAAGGAAATGGGTTAGTTGAATCATCTAACAAGAGTTTGATGAATATAATCAAAAACATTTTGACAGAAAATAAAAAATATTGGCATATCCACTTAAAGTATGACTTATGGGAAAACCGAATCGTCACCAAGAAATCTATAGGTATGTCCCCCTTCTAATTGTTTTATGGTACTGACGTTATCCTTACTATAAACCTTACTCTTCCTGTGATGAAACTCTAGCAGGATGGAAATGAAGAGCCAAACAGCGTTACGAGAAGGATGAATCAAATCATTGGAGTTCAATAGAATAGAGTGGAAGTGGATGATAAGATTCAAAAGTACAAGGATAATATGAAGGCCCTTTTCGATAAAAAATCCAAAGACAAGGAGTTTCTTCTTGGTGATTTAGTTTTAAAATGGGAAGCTAGAAAGGAATATGCAGGGAAACATGGAAAATTTGATCATCTCTGGTTCGGACCATTCAAAATTGCAGCTATTGAGGGAAAAAAATCCTTATCACTGGAAAACCTTGATGGAGAAGCTCTTGATACTCCTATCAATGGGCATTACTTATAACATTTCATGCAGTAGTCACATTTCAGATTTCTATTATATATATAGGATTGGATTGTGATGGCCCTTGACTAAGTTTTGAGGGTTCTTGGTCATGTTTGACCTATTTTTGGGACTTTGACAGGATGTCAAAGACAGAGCGCAAGATGAAGCATTGATCGCGAGATCTCAGCCCCTTTTTGGGTCCTTTTTGGGTTTTGGGATTATGTAAAGGGTATGGGATGTTGGCCCATGGGTTTACCCATGCTTAGGCCCACTTTTGTAATGTATAAATAGATGTCTAGGCGATCTAAGGAGTAGTGAAAGTGATAAGTAGTGCTAAGTGCTAGAGATCTGATTTGTGTGATCAAGGGATTGTAAGAGTGCTAAGTGCTAAGTACCTTCTTTGTGCATACTGTGTGAGACTTGCAAAGCTACGTGCAAGTAATTGTAAGAAGGCTTGGAGTTGTACCCTAGCCCGAAGAAGGAGGATCTGGCGGAGTGCACGCAGATATCCTGTCTTCTGCGGAGTGGGATTTGGATGCTCTGTGCCTGTAAGAAGCTCAACCGAAGATAATAAAGAAGAGAAGAGTTGGTGGACATAGCCCCAGGGTGGGGGTGAACCACGTATATGTTGTGTTTCTCTTCTTTGTGTAATGTATTGATGTGTTTATGTGTTACTTTCTAAGTGCTTTGATAGATCTATTTATGCTTTGTGCTTATAATGAATATGGATGCTAGATATGACCTATGTGAATGTTCTTAGTGCTCAAATATGCTAGATCTAATCTATCTCTTTCTGCTAAGTGCTTAGACACATTAGATATGAACAAGTGTTGTGATGCTCTATTTTATCTGTGGAGTAGATATTGGTTAAATATTGATGAACTGTCGGTGCTAACTCCTTTTTTAAGTATTACAATCATAGACCTGTGTCCCAACTAAGGTTGCAAACACTAGAGTCTTGCAACCACCCCTGCCTCCACCTCGGGTAAGAATTCATATGCTTTGTAGGTGTTGCTGAAAGGGTCGATAGTTAGGGTTTTGTTGGTGCATTGTTGTAGCGTTGAACCATGGGTCTTCCCTTGTGCCAACAAATGGTTCCGTTGTCGGGACTTGAAACTGTGATTGTTGGTAATTGAGGAAGAAGAATCTTTGTGAAAATATTTGACCTGAAACTGTGAAAGCTCCATGCGTAGATCTATTTCTCTAGTGCACAACATTCTACTTGACCTGTGAAGCTCTGTGCCAAGAAAAGAGATCAGATCTGAAGAAAAGAGGTAAGATCTGCAATCTTTGTGCTCTGATAAAGGTAAGAATAGTGAAACGTTTTAGATCTGGAAGCTTTGTGCTTTGTAAAAGTAAGATAAGTGGAAATTTTTGTTTCAATAGTATGGATCTAGGTATGCTTGATAGATTATGTCCTAGATTGAAAACTAGGGCACTAATAGATGAAAGAAGGTTTGATATGAGTAGATCTTATAATAATAGTGAAAGATATGTTATACCTATGCATAGAAAGAATGTTTGGACTAACAAGTGGATGTAGGATCCTAGAAATAAATGTTTGCAGGTTAGCTACTATGATCCTAGCACGCAGTATAGGAAGAGTTGGGGATCATTTAAAAGAAAGAGAGGATTAACCCTCTGTTACAGTTGGAGAAGATCGGGACATATTTCTAAGGAATGCCCTGGGAGAAGACCTAGTTGTCTTTGTTGCAAAGTTATGGACCATGAAGTATTGGATTTCCCTAGAATGATTGTTAGGCTTGAAGGTATGAACATGAGACAAGAAAACCCTAAAGAAAATCTAGAAACTACGATTATGCAAGAACCCTAGGAAGAATAAGAGAAACTATTTCTACAGATGAAAGAAACCTTGAATGACCATCGACATGTCATATTATCAGAGATATTCAAAGAAAATGAATGCATTGAAGAAAGAATAGGAGACTTCGACATTGACTATGTTCTGGATGAGGAAACATAGGTGAATATTATGACAGAAAGAACTTGGGAACTTTTAGGGAAGCCTGCTATGATTCCTTCGCTGGGAGGAATAGGATTATTCAGAGGAAAATAGATAAACCTGTGCGGAAATCTTGCCCAGATATCTATGAAGGCCAGTGGTACTTCGACAGAGGAAGATTTTGAGATTGTTAAATTTATTGAGAACAACGCCCCATTTTCTATGTTACTAGGAAAACCTTAGATTGAAAGAAACCGGGCCAGAAGGAAGGAAGAAGAAGATGTCTTAGAGCAGAAGAAACAAGAGTTAAAATCTTTCATGACTAGAAGGATCACACACTTGATTAAAGAACAAGAGAAAAGATCGCAACTATTTAACACCAGAAACCTAGATATCGAAGTTGAAATAACACTAGAAGACCCACAGAAGATTGAAATACCTATCCCAGATAAAGAAGAAATATCACCCTTGAATCCTAGGAAATAATCTCAACAACGCGAAGTAACTATGTCAAAAGAAGATAAGAATCATAATGGAAAAAAGAATACCGAGACAAAGCTCACTGGAAAGAAGGCTAGAAAGCTAAGTAAGAAGAGAGATAAGTTACATAATGTCCCAGAAGGAACCTCATAGAAGGAAAATTTGCAAAATTGGAGCTTCGCCAAGATATCATAACAACATCAAATGGCACTTCTCCATGGCAAAGAAATATAGCCATTGGGAACAATATAACCGTTAGGTCAACCCCCCAAATGGGTAGAAAGGCATTTATGGTTCGCCACCAGACTATTGGACCATGCCTTAATGGACAAAACAGAGTTAATGAAGGCTCCATACCTATTGCAAGAGATCTATTACCGAGTTACCTATTTATCCCATCACACCATGTACCGAGAACACTTTTGCTAACCAAGAATCTGAGCCTGCAGACTAAGTTGATTTTACACAGTGATGTTCGTGTTATTTCCATCTATTCTATTACAGTAATTGGTTGCTCTTGAACTTGAGACATTCGATCCTGAGTGTACATGTCCAAAGAGCTCAGCGCAGTCAAAGAATCAGTGACAGAAGTACTTATCGACCTCATGAATGAAAGAGTCATGTCTAAGAGAGGAATGTCAGTAGGGGTACAAGCTTCATCGACAATAACAGTGCAAGCCTCTCCGTTGACTGCTCACGGAGCCAGACCATCCCGGCCATCACAAGAAAAGACAACTAAGCACAAGGATGACCTAGTGAATGCAAAGCTTATACCGACCATATTCCCCACCTATATTCCGCCTCTAACCGACACAGTGAATCGTGATAGCGTACCCAGAGATTTTGAGTACACCTTGGTTACTGCATACCTCCCGAAGGGGATATGTGCAGTTCGAGTAGACCAAGACAAGATCGCAGTGTTGAAGTTCAATGAATTCAACCTCAGAGATCGAAAGCTATATAACATGCTTGCCCCGTACAAATACCTGACCAGGACGAAGGGGAAGAATTCGAAGATAATCCCCCAGTCGTGGACAATGAAACTCGTGCAGTCCACCTTGCTAAATGTCATGAAGATTCCACACTTTGGTAAACACCAGGAAGTCAATGCCTGTGTCAAGCTGCTACTTTCATGCTACCATGGCGACTACTTGTGGCTAAACCACCATATTATAGTTGATCCGAAATTGATCCATAGGATCACATGGTTGAGTATGAAAGGACTTGATCCACAACATTTCTATCTCGGAAAAACCATGGACCGCACACTAGCACAGAATATCAAGGACACCTATGGCAATGTTGAGAAGGGAACAAGAGGCTACAAGGTAGCCTCCATCCAGAATGGCGTAGTGCGCCTCACCTGTCAGTTAATTGAAGGAAAGTTAGTAAGGAAGAACCGACCTACACAAGTCATCGACTTTTTCGTTGACCTCATAGGGAAGTGTGTGGAAGGTCTGCAAATGAACTGGGTGAAGTACCTAGTAAATCAACTCGAGCTAGATTATCACGAAGCATAAGATCAAGGCTATGAATTTCACTTTAGCTGGCTCTTGATCCTTATCATCTTTATTGGCTAGGAGATGTCGGAAGGTGCGACCTTCCCCGACATCGAGCCATTTGAGCCATTTGATGCGAAGTTTGCTACACTCTGGTATTCAAGTGATATGAACAAATAATGGCAGTCGAACACTGCTTTTCATACCTATTACCTTCATCTGAAGAGAGCCATAGAATCCGAGCCTCGCATGAATCCTAGCACTCTACACCTGTTTCGACCCCTGATGAAGTTCAACACAGATCGACATTTCATTTACATTATAGCGCATTCGATGAACATAAGTAACAAATTCAGTCATACTACAAGATAATGGAAGAGGACCTGGAGGAGATCACTAAGGAGTGGTCAGCAAACCTCCTTATTTCAGCAGACCTTGTCGATATATCTGACCTTGACAACCCAGAAACTACACCTGATACGCCTAGACCCAGCAGGACAAAGAAGACCAAATAAGTCCAAGATTTAAGCAGTGCCTCAATGAAGATTCCTTCCAGATCACCAGAGCAAGGGGGTGATGGTGAAGAGATAAATGGCACAGAAGATCAACAAAATAAAGGCAAAGTAACACCACCCAGAGATGAGGCTGACCCCTTGAAGAAGACAAAGGTTTCTCCCCCAAAACCTTCTTCCTAGAAGAAATCAAAAGCCTCCATGACCAAGATGCAGACTGTCCTCACCTATGATGATTTTGACTTCATCATAGCAGCCCTGAACGATGCTTCACTGGAAATAGCTGAGAAACAAGAAGCCAAGAAGGAGAAAGTGTATGATAGAATTGAGACTAAACTTTGAGGTGTACAACAAGCACTTCAGTCCATTCGTGCAGTATTCGTGCAGTATCCACTACGCCCCTTCCATCAGGAGAACTTGAGTTGGGAGATGAGTCAGCCCAACTCCACCGATTATATGATAGAGTCGAAGCTCGCCTTCGACGAGCAGAAGAAGAAACCAAACAAACCACCCAGGCCTTGAAGCAAGTGCAAGGTGTACTCATAGAACAATGCAGCACTGTAGAACATGAAAAGATTTCCCTCCAAGTGAAGTTCAACAAAGAAAAAGCACAAATGCAGCAAGGAAAAGAGCAGTTGCTCGCGGAGAAACTAGAAGTGAAAGAAGTGGTCAGCAGAGCACTTCACTCTGTGATAGTTGTATAAATAAAGGTAGAGGATTGAATCATGCATCAAGTAGAGCAACTCGTAGAAGCTATCCAACAGCTCCAGCAACACATAGAAGACTTAGAGCTCCACATAGTGCCCGAGACTTTGCAATATGTAAGGGATCAAAGAGAAGCCATTACCCAAAGCGCAGTTGAGAAACTAAAGGCCCTTGCCATGGAATGCAAGCAACAGAGTAATCACAGTGCCCAGATGTATGAGCAAATTGCTGAGAATATAGAATTAAAGGCACTGAATTCGCAGCTCCAGGAAGCGAAGCAGCAAGCAGAAACAATACAGGCGCAGTTGAAGCCCCTCTCAGCTGTGGAAAGAATGAAGTGATCTCAAGAGCAGCACACTGCCTAGAAATAGGTCCACACTATTCAGAGCAGAGTTATGGAAGTAACTCAATGGCTCCAACCAGTACCAGAGGCTTACCAATTGTTCATAGAAGTAGAAGGTCGAGGAGAAGAACTAGAGCAAGTTATTGCTATAGTAGAACAATGCCTAGAGGGACCTGTCAATGACACAGTCATCCAAGAATTTACTGAACAGGAGGTCGTGGCACAGCAACAAGTCCAAGCAGCTTGAGCAAAGCTCGAGGTTTTTGAAGCAGAACTACCCAGACCAGAGTGACTTGGGACGAATCACAGGTGAGTGTTGGGGGCCTATTGGCCCTTGACCAAGTTTTGAGGGTTCCTGGTCATGTTTGACCTATTTTTGGGACTTCGACAAGCTGTTGAAGGCGGAGCACAAGACGAAGCAGATATCGCAGGATCTTGACCCATTTTTGGGTCCTTTTTGGGTTTTGGGATTATGTAAAGGGTATGGGATGTCAGCCCATGGGTTTACCCATGCTTAGGCCCACTTTTGTAATGTATAAATAGATTTCTAGGCGATGTAAGGAGTAGTGAAAGTGATAAGTAGTGCTAAGTGCTAGAGATCTGATCTATGTGATCAAGGAATTGTAAGAGTGATAAGTGCTAAGTACCTTATTTGTGCATACTCTATGAAACTTGCAGAGATACGTGCAAATAATTGTAAGAAGGCTTGGTGTTGTACCCTAGCCCAAACAAGGAGGATCTGACGGAGTGCGCGAAGATATCCTGTCTTCTACAGAGTGGGATTTGGATGCTCTATGTCTGTAATAAGCTTGACTGAAGATAATAAAGAAGAGAAGAGTTGGTGGATGTAGCCCTAGGGTGGGGGTGAACCACGTATATGTTGTGTTGCTCTACTTTGTGTGATGTATTGATGTGTTTATGTGTTACTTGCTAAGTGCTTTGATAGATCTGTTTATTCTTTGTTCTTATAATGAATATGGATGTTAGATCTGACCTATGTGAATATGCTTAGTGCTTGAATCTGCTAGATCTAATCTATCTCTTTATGCTAAGGGCTTAGACACATTAGATCTGAACAAGTGTTGTGATGCTTTGTTTTATCTGCGGAGTAGATATTGGTTAAATATTGATGAACAATCGGTGCTAAGTACTCTGTTAAGTATTACAATCATAGATCTATGTCCCAGCTAAGGTTGCGGACACTGGAGTCCTGCAACCACCCCTGCCTCTACCTTGGGTGAGACTTCATTTGCTTTGAAGGTGTTGCCGAAAAGGTTGGTGGTTAAGGATTTTTTGGTGCGTTGTTGTAGCGTTGAACCCTGGTTCTAACCCTGTGCCAACAGATTGACATTGGCTATTTTAATTTTCAATTTTTCTTTCCTTTTTGTAAATTATTTGAGTCATTTGATCATTGGTTGTAAATATTTTCAATAAATTTATGATTGCTTGACATCATTAAAATGAAAAATAAAAACAATTGTCATCTCTATTCTACATGATTTTCTGACATTTTTCATTTTATTCGTTTTGCAGAATATATCTTGTTGAACAAGAGATGAGGGTGAACGAAAATTCAACACGCAATTTCTCTAAAAACATGTGATAAAATAATAATATGCCTTGCTGAAAATTCAAAAGAAATATGAGGTATGAGTTGCTACCCTTCTAGTTCAAATAAAATTTTTAAGTAAATCTTTTGAAATGAACGTGAAGGAAGTTTCACTCATGATAATATTATCACCTAACCTAAAAATTAGAGAGGTATAAAATTACGACTTAAAGTGTCATACTGATAAATTCTGAGGCCATCTCTGAAATAAAAATAAATAAGATCGAAGGAAGTCGGAACTAAATACACAAACTTGTGTGGGATTGGGATTTTTGCGTCAAGTCCTCTGAATCCTCGATTTGGTTATTTTTCACCTATCCCCAAGTTCTTATCCACTTCAGATTTTATTTATCCCATCTTAGTCTTCATAGAAAGAAAGAAACTTACCTTGACTCTAAAAACTCAAAAACATATTTTTAAAACAAGATTAGGAGAAAATCTTTATGTTCCTTTGATTTTAATTGAAAAGGTGTGTCTAGGATAATCCTGATAATTTTAGCTCTTCTATTGGACTTTAAAATGACTAATTTGCTCAAGGTTGATCCCTGAAAAGATTAATATCCCCATAATTTTTTTTCCTATAGGGGAATGTGTATCGAAAATTGGAAGAAAGTTAGTTTCAAAGTATTCTTAAAATCATTGACAAACCTTCCTTTCAAAAAATTTAAACAGATATCATCCCTTGTATGATACATACAGATTGATTTCCTCCACTTCAAAATGTTAAAATATAAGACAGATAGTGAAAGGAAATTCATAATTTGATTTCCCCCATCTTGTCCAAAAGAGATGATGAAAGGAAATTCATATAATGATTGCCCTCATCTCAACAAAATGAAAAAGTGCTAATTGAAGTGGTGAAAGGAAATTCAATGGGAGAAGTAGATAACTTCACCGAGGTACTGAATAGGCTCACTGGAAGTGAAGCAATATCTATGATATCTGTACAACTGTCATACATATCCATATAACATACTATGTCATCTAGTTCTCTTTCTGGTGATATTTACATCCTGAACCAACTAGGGATTCCCTAAATAAATTGTTACATCTGCTTAACCTTGATGCAAACGAAGTTGGTTGAAGTATGATATTTCAGTTAAAGATATTTTGATTATCTTAAAAAATCCTAAAATCAATTTTAAGAAAAGGAAATTTTAAATAGCCTAACTTGAGATCAATCATTAAGTATGTTTTGAAGGTTTTTGAGATTTGGTTAAGTTCATTTTTCTATGAATGATTAATTCTTAAATAAAACTAGAAAATGTTTTTCATAAAAAGCAATAATGACTCCATTTACCCAATAAAGGCACTTGGTCTACTATTCTTTCGCACCTCATGGGGAGCCACAATCCCCAGATGGAGCCTATGTTGGAACACACACAATTTTGAACTTTTGAGCTTTATATTTTTCACCTCTTAGAAATAAACTTTTACCCAAAAAGAGCAAAAACTTAGAAAATTGCCTTTTAATTGTAAACAAAATTCATTGATGGTTATTTAGCAATAAAGAACTTACAATATCTGTCGTCGATGAGTTTCCTTAATTTGATCGAACGATCCTAATGATCTTTGAAGTTTTGGAGCAACTAAGTTTTAAAGAGTAAGTCTCTAACTGTCGCTTCGGAGCTCTGCGCTTAGGACGTTCTAGCAAACCCAAACAAAGAAAACCCTGCAACTCCGAAACCCGAAGATAGCCACTCATGACTTTTCCTAAAGAAATTAAGGACACAAGTCATAGGACACGTGTCCTTTTAAAGTCTTTCTTTGAGTTGACACGCAGCACTCATTTTTGACATTTACGTTGGATGATTCGCACGTTTTCAAGTAACATTTGGCACCTCTCTTTCTTGACACATCATCAAAATGACATCATCCCTGCCACGTCACTCTAGGATGTTACTCTTTGGGAGTTTTCAATTTCACAATCCCCGAATTATCAAAGCGTCGAAGTAATAATTAATCATAATTAAGTGTTAATTAATCACTTCGTAGTTTCGGTTTTCGGAAAATTTCTCTTGCACTGTATTCTAAACTTCCAAATTCTGAACTCTGGATATACTTAAAGTTGATACGACTTTTTTAAAACGGGATTAATTAATACCTAAAAGTGATTACTTAGAGATTAACTCCTCCGTGAATTCGGACTTTGGGAGATATCCACCCTGTTGCATCCAAAACATCTGAATTCCAAACTCCCGATATTCTTAAAGTTAATACAATGTTCTAAACATGATTAATTAAGACTTAAAAAGTGATTACTCAAGGATTAACTCCTCCACGACTTCGGATTTCGGGATATTTCCACACTGTCACATCCAAAACTCCCAAACGCAAACCCTCGGAGTATTAATGACATTTATGATTGATTAAGGATAATGATTTCAAATAAGGATTGTGAATCGCCATGTAATGTGTTGGATTACTGAGAGGGGGGGTGAATCAGTAATAACGTAATTATAATCCTTTTTCTTCAAATGTTAAATCAATGTAGAATTATTATCCAAAAGTGAGTAGTAATAAAT
>JZKD02S1817944.1:339140-367446 GCA_000966675.3 Picea glauca | reverse complement strand
AGAAGGAAGCACCAACTCCCTGGTTTCTCTAGCACCAACTAGAAGGAAGCACCAACTCCCTGAGTGTTTCCAGCACCAACTGGATGGAAGCACCAACTTCCAATCATACAGGAACTAACCTGTATAACAGAGAACAAGAGTTCTCCCTTGCACCACCCTGTCACCCTGGTTTCTCTGGCTACCACCAGATGGAAGCTACAACTCCCTATGTTCAAGCACCCACTTGAACCTCTGAGGACAACAGTCCTCCCTAGCACCTCCCAACCACCCTAGAATATAAATTATTTATTACTGAGACTTATTACAATGAAACAAAATTATTCAATGGCTTACCAGCCTTTTCATTGTTCTGTTACACTGCTCTGCCCTGTCTACATCAGTGTCTTTTGCACACCCCTTGCACTTTCTGTTCTTCTGCCTTTTATGCTCTCTGCGCCATATCCCTTCAATGCACCATTCCTTAGCTGTGCATTTCTTCTCATGTGCTCTGCCTCCTTGCACACACTTGAATTCTCCTACACAGCGACAACCCCTTTTTCTTCTTTGTTCCCCATTCTTATAGTCTCTACTATCTTTGTGCATGCAATATTTGCCATGCCTCTGCATGCTCACTCTGCGCCAAACTCCTCCACAACTTGAGTGCTCTGTCTGATCATCATCGTGACTCTTCAGCTTCTCTGGTGGTTCCCACCATGCACCCAACATCATTGGGTGTTGTCCTGAGATTCCTCAACCTCTCTGGCAGTTTAGACTCCTTGTCTTCTTTGGCACAGTCGAGCTCACCTTCTCTGTTTCAGCTACAGGCTTCAATGCTCATCCATCTGTCAATCCCTTCTAAGAATAGTCTTCCTTCACTGGACGAAAATTGGAGACTCTTCATCTCCTCTGGAAATCACACAGAGGTCTCTTCGAATTCTCTAGCAGATTCCATCAATGGTTTCTGGCAGTTTCACTGTGTCGTGCATCAGTAGCCCTCCGATCTCCTTCAAGTTTATCTGCACCATTGGATGAGCTTTATTAATCTTGCCTTTAAATTGGGTTTCAACATTTCGACATTCCTGTGCCCAAGTGTCTCGACACTTCATGTCGCAATCTCCGAAGCTTCTATATAGAGATTTTCTGAACTAGCTCCTTCCTCCATATGACCATGGACATGACCAAGATCTTATTCTTAAAGTGCTTTTCACGAATTCGCGTTTCGTGAATCTGGAGATGAGGCTTCTTGACTCTCCAAGTCGCGATCTCCGAAACCCCAAAATGGAGCTTATCTGGACTAACTCCTTCCCTTCTTGTGACCAAGGGTTGTGACCATAGCCTTATGCATAAGGCACTTTCACGATTTCTCATTTCATGAATTTCAATACTATGCTCCATTGACCCCAATTCAGTGAAATTTCGATTTCTTGCCACATGTCCTATGATTCGATGGTACAGATCTGATCTTGATTCAATGGCTGTGATTGAATCACGATTTCGCATATCGCGATTTAGACATTCTTGTTTCATTGTTTTCTTTGCCTCTCCATGTTGCGATTCATGAAACTCCGATATGGAGTTAGATCAACGGTCCAGATCTGATCTTGATTCAACAACTGCGATTGAATCGCGATTTCGCATATCGCGATTTCGACGCTCTTGTTGCATTGAGTTCTTGCCTCTCCAAGTCGTGATCCCCGAAACCCCGAAATGGTGTGGGATCAACGATCCTGATCAAAACTTGATCTAACGGTTTAGATTCAGTCAGGATTTCACACATCATGATTTCGACACTCTGGACGTTCAGTGTTCTTGTCACTTCAAATTCCTGATCCACGAAACTTCGTAAAGAAGTCGGATCAACGGTCCAGATCATATATTGATCTGATGGTTGCAATTACATCACGATTTCAAATATCACGATATCGAGATTCTTGATGTTAATACTCTTTGACATCTCCAAAACTCGATCCACAAAATTCCAACATGGGCTGGAATCAACAGTCCAGGTTCAATCTTGATTCAATGGCTGCGATTAAAACGGGATTTCGCATATCGCGAAATCAGGATTCTTGTGGATGATATTACTTGACATCTCCAACTCTCAATCCCCGAAACTCCGACATGGACTGGAATAAATGGTCCAGATTCAACCTTGATCTTACGGCTCAGATTAAGTCGCGATTTTGCAAATCGCGATTACGCCCGCTTCTCCTTGTACTTTAAAGAGCGTGCAGGTTATCCTTGATCCAATGATGGTCGGATCTTGCGCTTGGATCTAACACCTGAGATCTGTCCTCCTCTTCAGCACGCTCTTCTTGTCTTCATTCAAATCTGACGGCCCTCGTTCTATCGGGAATTTTGGATGGGATCCAACGATCAGAAGGGATTCTCAAATTTTACGGGACTTCATCATTCCTAATCAACAGTTTAGATCAATCCTCGATTTGACGACTGAGGATTGTTGCGTTTAGACAATTATTGCGTTTCTGGTCTTCCTGAATATCATTGCGCTGCTAATCATCGCTGCTGTACTAAATCCATCATCGTTGTTGTACTTGCCATCAATGACAAGCATACGCTGCCTGTAAAACATACCAAACATCCTTTGCACTATCTCTTCTGATCTTATCGAGGTTGCTCTGCAACGTCTTCCCAAAATACTTCTAGCCCGTCTGTTACATTCTTCCTGTACTCATGCCATATTCATTACTGTACTTGCCATCAATGACAAGCATATGCTGTCTGTTAAACATTTTCCAACAGGAAAATGTTCTTTCTAACGACACTGTTTGTATCTCAGATGATATTTTCTAACTTTTCCTAATAATTTTTTCAGGGTCAAATGCAGCTTCTAGAGGATTTGTGTTCAGGTTTTTCCTTGTATGGATCTTCTTGGGAGCCAGGATTTCCAATGGGATCGCCTTCTTGTAATTGATATTGTCAATGAAATCGCCAGGGTAAAATTTTACAACCAACTTTTGTGTCTGATTATTTGTTTACCCTCGTGAATCAGATCTTGAAACCTTGTCATTCTTTCCTAGGGAAGATTTCACCTTCATTCCCCGACAACAGTGCCAAAATGTTATCACTTTGTAATTTTCTTGGCTGCAACAGAAAATCTCAGAGATAACCTCAAACCTAATTTAATACTGGAGGCTATCCTTCTACCAGTCCAGAGAGGGATCTCTCCTATCAATTTTTCAATCAGTACAGTGGCTAGTTTTTATGAGAATAAAGAGTATGAAATGGTTAGTAGTGTTAAGAAGAATATCTATTGGGCATGGAGTCATAGAGAAGATCAAATTAAGGTTTTCAGAACTTGACAAGAAACTTTTTATCACAGAGTCCAGACAACCAACTATTGCTAGACATCAAATCATAAAGATGGATAGATGAAAAAGAAAACATTCAAAGTAACACAAAGCATATAGCTTAAATGAATTTTGTATAAACTTATCAGTCTGAAATTGAATATCTGAAACAAGATAGACACAGAGCATATGAAAATGATTTATGCATCAATATTTTCTCATTCAAACATAGAAGAAAATATTTAATGGAAACAAATAAAGGAGATAACATACACCAAGATAACAGACTACAACATCTGAACACATGAATCTCTGAGAAAAAGCTTCAAGCACTTGGCTTCCAACCTTTCATTAATATTCAAAAACTATTGCAAGAAACCAATAGTCTTCTTACTCAACTCTCGAACCCTTCTATTGTATTTTTACTTATAATAAATAGCATTACACTTCATCTTTATTCCAAGAAGTCGAAATAGTTAGGCGTTCTCACCCAAAAAGAAGTTACAATTGATAAACTAATTTCTTAACAAATTTCCAACAAAATTGCCACAGGTTCCTACAAACTAGGGTTTCAGTCTCTGACCAACTTGTACATGATAATTAATTTTTGTTACATATATACGATGGAAAAAGGTTTCATTATCCAAATATGATGTTGACATGCCGAACTCACTCCATCTAGTAGCTAAAAATAATCATTTACATGATGACTGGTGAATTCGCAGCAAATAGAACATGTTGCTACAAAATCTCTGTTTTGGTAGTTTCACAGAGAGAGTGCTGCGAAATCCCTGTTTTTCATTTACTGATGTTGAAAAATGCTTCAGAATGGATCCAAAACCATAGATAACTTCAAAAAACACATGATTAATTTGAGTGTTATCAACTTTATTCTATTACATCTTATGCCAACAAATCTAGGATTTTTTTTCCATTTGCTCCTTTATCGGCCTTTGTTTTGTCTTTAACACCCTATTTCACTTGTGCAAGTTATTCACTTGCTTGTGTAGGGGTAGTGACCTCTTTATTTTACAATTTTCCAAAGATTCTTCACACAGGTCCAAATGTTATGCTATCCTCCTTTTCATATGCATGTTTTCTTCCCTTAATTTTACAATTTCAACCTGAGCCTCTTTCAACTGTTTCTTCAATATTTTGGTGGCCAAGTCTTCTTTTTATGGGGTAGGCTGAACCTAAACTACATCCTCAACAACATACTGAATAGGTGTTTCATATTTGGTTTCCTCAGATTAGATGTGTTTTCTTATCGATGATCTAGTCACATGCCTAGCAAAATTTTCTTTGTTAACCATTTTTGGACTAAACCTCACTTTATTTCCTGATGGAGGTTTATCTTTTACAACATATTTAATTTTGATACATGGAAGTGTTTCAGTAGTATGAATTCCATCTATAGGATCTTCATCAACTGGATCTTCCTCTACAATATTTTCTTCTACAAGATTTTTCTTCTGTGTCGCAGACCTGGTGAATGGTTTCCTAGGTTTTGTCACTTTCACTTCTTCAGAAGGGAACAAGAATTTTTGACCCTTTAGCTTTATTTTTCTACTTTCAAGAGTCTTCTCAATATCTACAACTATTTCAACACCCTGAAATGGCCTTTTTCCGCTTTTTATGGATTCTTTGCTAACAAGAATCTTAGTTGCAGTCACAGGAGTCTTGATCACAATGGGTTGCTCTTTGTTATCTCCACTTTTCCTTTTCAAACTATCATAGACTATTTTATTACTTGTAGAAGGAGTATTGCCTTTGGATGGTGGAGAACTAACAGTTTTAGCAGAAAACCCTGATGCCACCAAAAACGTATTCCATTTTACTTTTTCCTTTTTAAGTTCTTCAAGGGCCAACAGTTTAATGAGACTGAAGTGAAAAATATTGAGCTCAACTTGATTTGACTTAGCTTGTACTTTATTCTCCATTTTCCCTAGGCTCCTGGAAAGATAATAAGGGAGGTTTATGGTTTTCTTACCTTTAAAGTACATGAGCAATCTGATATGGTACATGTATAGTTTGTTGAAATGCCCTTCGCATGTAAAATATCTTTGTATCGCCCTCAACAACTTTTTATGGGGTTCAAGCATGTAACTCCTAGGCACTCCCTTTGATAGGTTCTCATTTTGAAATTATGCCTTAAAATAGTCATTGCAATAGGAAGCATCCATAGGTGTTCCCTTGAACCACCTCTCACCTTGCATGGGTATCCCTAATGCTGAGGAAATCGTTGTTCAAAAACTTGAATCTCCAGTGATCCAACATTTGTCTTGGTCCCTTCAAAATTTAGGGAAAATTGCTTTGCCACTTCGATGTGTCCTCCTTGTAGATTTTCACAAAATGCAAGGCATCCTACTGCCTGAAAGGATTCCCTAAACATAGGATTTGAGTCCAACAACTACAAACCTTGAGGTTCAAATATTACTATCCTACCCCCTTTGTGTACCTTCTTTTTTTCTTTGTTTTACTCCATAACTATTTGTGAATATTCTTGTGATGATGATGGTGCATGGATATCAAATCTTAGACGATATATAGGTAATAAACCTAGTGTATTGGATTTTAGTTGGAAGATAGGGTTGCAATGGTTTAACATCAGGGTTTTTTCAACGAATGAAATATCACAGTTTGATAGAAAACTTGGTCATTAGCACTTGAGGGAGAAGCAATAACAAACAAGGTTTCAAATATGTCAAATGATAGAGCGGGATTTTAGCAGCTCAAGAACAGGTTGAGTCGAGTTGGATCTCGAGCTTGTTTCTCTTGAGGACAATTGATCTCGCATGCCCAAGAAACCTCCCATGGTAGGAAAAAAGAAAGACGATGGGACAAGAGATACTTTCAAAATGTTGCTCGAGGAAGCCCTTGGGCGATAGAGGAACGAGATGATGAAAAAATTTACACAAATACTTTGACAACTGCCAACAAGTGGCACATCCACCTCAAGCGGAGGTGTCGCCCCCTTCAAGGTACATATCAATTTTGATATTTCTATATTTGAAGGTCAAATAGATGCGGATGTCATAGATAAATTCTTAAACCTTCTAGAAGGGTATTTTTTTGTCCACAACTTTTCTGATAGAGAAAAGATTACATTTGCACTCCTCAAGGTCATCCCCCATGTCAAATATTGGTGGGATACATTCTGTGGGAAAAAGGAAATAAAAGGATCCACATTATTTTCCATTGCACCCACTTGGGGTTCCTTCAGGGAGGTTATTAAGGAACAATACTACCCTGTTGCAAGTTATGACGACTTGTATACAAGATGGACCACATTGTGGAACAAAATGAAACCACAGATTTATAATATTAAAATAGAGACATAATGAATAATAACATAGATATGGTAAAAATTGACTTCTATTAAATAAGAAATACACCGAAAACTGTAAAATGCAGACTAAAACAAGCTTGCTAGAATGGTGGCAGCTTATCTGTGAGAAGATATGTGACAGCTATGCTCATTCGCAAGAAGATGAGTACAATGAGCATATGAAGAATTTTTTAAAATAAACATGAATTCCAAAACCATAGACATCCAAAAACCAAACCCTAGGATATGAAGTGCCAAAAGTCATGTGGGCCACATTGGGGTAAGTTAGTACATCAACTTCCTGGGGTCGTAAATTTTTCATATGATCTTTGTTTAGGGCGCATGATAGATCGTTGGAAAGGTATTGATGAAGATATTCATTTAGGGGGCTCAATCAAAGCTTGTGGCTATCATTTATATTCTCGATCATGAAAAACTATTGTTTAGGCCCTCAAAATGGCGCTGGAAGTGTGGGACCCGAAAAACTGCTAAAAATCTTAAGTTGGCAAAAAACTATTTTGAGCTAGTTGGAAAAGGTGGGTGGCCACCTAGATCCTCCTATATCAATGTGCGCCCTAAACGAAGATCGTGTGAAAATTTTATGACCCCAGGAAGTTGATGTCTTAACTTACCCCAACGAGGCCCACATGATTTTTGGTGCTTCATCTCCTAGGGTTAGGTTTTTTGATGTCTAGGGTTTTGGCATTCATGTTTATTGTAAAACTGACTTCAGAGCCTCATTGTACTCATATTCTTGTGAATGAGAATATTTTTCGCATATCTTCTCATAGATAAGCTGCCACCATTCTAGCAAGCTTGTTTCAGTATGCATTTTACAATTTCCAGCATATTTCTTATTTAATAGAAGTCAAGTTTTATTGTATATCTATTATTATTCACTGTGTCTCTATGTTAATATTATAAATCTGTGGTTTCATTTCATTCCTCTCATAAATCAGGATCATAGTGGCTCTTTCTACTCATGCGTTATCTCTTGGAGGACAAGTGTGGATCATTCTTTGCTGATTTTTGGATGAATTTGCTGCAATTAGGGTTTTATCTTGTCATATCTTGGTGGAGTAAGTAAATTTTTACAATTTCGCTTCATTTCATTGAATGTTTATGGTAAATTTTTCTTCTTCATATTGCATATATTTTCTTGGTAAAACCCTAAGAGAGGAGCATAAGTGCTTCCTCCTCTCACAAGGTTAGTTTCATCCATAATTTGTGAAGGAAATCCTACCTAGGTTTAAACTCCTAAAGCCCTAAAGTGTTATCACTTTAGGAGTTTGATTCTAGATTCTTAATTATAAATTAATTCAAGAACTTAAGAAGGGAGAGAAAGGTTGTTAGAGCCCAAAAGTTCTTTCACTCTAGCAATCCCTCTCTTTAAGGGTTGGAATCTAAGGCCCTAATGTGCTGGCACCTTATATTTTAAACCCTACCTCTTAGATCTTGCTACTATCATCTCCAAACATATTATATTGTTGTTCTAAAGGACTCCATACCCCTAAGGAACTAATCATTTGATCTCTCTTGTGTTGAAAGTGATCAACAAACTCTCTATTTTTATTATCTCAAGCTTTTTACTAACTTTGCTAACTCAAACCTGAGGTAACTTACTAATTTACTTGTTGTTGTAGAAAACATTTTCTACAACAATACTAACATACACTAATTTGTTGCATTCATTGCTCTAATAGTGGCTTAACATACCTAGAAAATTGCATCTAATGATTGGACAATGTTCTATTGAGTAAATGCTAAATTTTCATGATAAATTGTTGCAATTATGAAACAAAATTTTCGTTGTTGCTACAATTTATGTATTGTTGTTGTACCATTGTTAACTGCTACAATTTTACAATGGCCATATCATCTTTTACTATCTAGTGGTTTTAAGAGGTTTTACTTTCATACTTGTACTTGGAAATCTTCATATACATGCTAGAAGTGTTCTTGTTCCAGGAAGGTACTCCCATGAACTTCATGCCTCTTTTCCCTTTGACCTAGAATTTAACTTAGGTGATCAAGAGAGGGGGCAGTAGGCTTGGCTATCAAACTTACTACTTTGATCCCTTGAGGTCACCAGGGAAGCCTCCCTTGTGGTGGACCTCCTCCATCACTAAAATGAGGGTATTTCTTACTAAGGTGACAATGGTAGGATTTCCTATAGTTACGCAATATTTGGTGTTCTTGTGTTGGGATTTGCACAACTACAAATATTGCGATAACAATACCACTTCTTGCGGGATCAAGGATATGTTGGCATGTTTACAAGAAAAGTGTGTTTTTCAATGATGGCAAGATCAAAGTGTGCATCGATGACAAAACAGGCACAACATAAGATCAGGTGAAGAAGAAAATAGTGTGCAGAGATCAAAGCTCAGGAGAGATAGCATTCTGAGATGCACAGATGAGATCCCATACATCGAGGCTCATAGAAGGATCAAATGTCATGGCCTTTGACACTTAGATATTTGAGAAATACAAAGCTCAGGAGGAGGAGCGACAGTGGTCGTTGGATCATCAATCCCGAATACCTGATGTCTGTTAGATCAGAGTCTAGTGACTAGAGGAAGCGCAGAGGAGAAGTACAGATCTAATTCGTTGTATCTGAGCACTGAGGACCAACAGTCGTCAAATCCAGTATAAATGTGAAGAGGATAAGGTCGAGAGCCATCCTCCAACTCCGTGAAATGTGAAATGTCAATAAGATCTGAACCGTTGGATCCATAGGACACGTGGCGAGAGATCAACATTTTGTGAACTGGAAAAGTCAAAGGTAAGAGTTGTAGGAACTCGTGAAACATGAAGTCCCAATAAGATATGGACTGCTGGATCACAGAGGGTTGTGGGTCATTGATCTAGAGTATTTTGGATATCGGGAGTTGGAAGACTTAGGGTTGGCTCACGTTCAAACACTCGACACCCGAAGTCACGATTTGATCACAGCCGTCGGATCAATTTCGTGTGGAAGGATAGGATAAGCTAGCAAAGTTGCATCGCATAAATATCGAGTCGACGATCCAAGATCCTAATCAAACAAACAACATTCACTTTGGATATAGAGATGCAAGGAGTTTACACTCAAGAAAGTTTGAGATTTGAAATCTTCGGAATGCAAAGTTCCATCAACCGTCGGATCTGGAGATCATACAATGATTGTTAGATCATGGAAGACCATGTCAGCAAGGACAGGTGGCAGACTATGTCAGCAAGGACATGTGGCACAATTAGACAATGACAAGTATCAAGATAATTCGGCATTTTAGGTATGTGGAAATCACAAATCCGAGTGACACATGGCAGCTTCTTGGCTCATGACATGTCATCGAGTGACGTAAGAGTTCCATCACTCTAGGAGTTTTTCTTCGGGATTTTTACCACCAGTACTTGCCCAAAGACCCGAAGTCTCGGAGCGGAGGATAGTCGTTGGATTAAAGAGGACATGCATCGGTGGATTGTCAACTCCGGGAAAAAGAAAAGGAAGGATGAATGAGAGTTTGAGAATTGAAATCTCCAAAGTCTGGAGACACGAAGGAGATCTCGACCGTTGATCGGAGAGGGACACACATCATTAGATCATGGACTCCGGGTGAAATGCTCTGGGAGAAAACGAGAACTTGAGAATTGAAACTTCCAGAGCCTGGATCATGAAATCGATCTCGTCCGTTGGTTTGGAGAGACACGTGTGATCTGATCGTTGAGACTAAGGATCGTGCATGAATAACAAAAAGAAGTCAAAACCTTCAATTGAAGAGGAAAGATGTCAACAGATCTTCCATTTCGTAAGATATCTAGTCAACAACAACAGGGCTTGAGAGTTGAAAATCCTGGAGCCTGGATCACGAAGCAAAGCTCAGTCATTGATGGAGGAAGGAGAGATCTAGTCCACAGATTTGAGAGGATAGATCTGAACCATCCATTCAACAGCACCATCAATATCATGAGATTGAAGGTCATGCTCCATTGTGGGGCCAGAACATGCTCAAGCCTTAATTTTTCATGAGCGGGCCACAATTGAAACCATGGTTTTGGAGAAAGGACGCATGGAGGCTCATGGTGAATTGCAGGGAGAAAATAAGTTTGGTCCAGCCCACCTTTGTACATGCCCATAATCGCTTGGTCACATGAAGCTCATACCCCAAGGTCATATCATGAAAAGGAGCCAACACTCACTAGACAAAAATCGGGAAGCGCCTTTTTGATTAGGCGATTGGTCACCGCCGATGGTCACATGAAGGAAGGGGATTAGAAGCCAAATAAGCCATGATTGACTAGATGAAACTAATAGAGAATATGAAGAGTCTCGACTACCAGAGAAGTTAAGGAATCTCAGCATAACGGCGACCGATGATGAACTCATAGGGAACAGAACGTCCAGAGAAGATGAAGAGTTTCCATGATGATCAAGAGATGACTCAACGTGAGAAAAGAATGCAGAACAGAGAAGTGAAGTGATTTGGCTATCGAGCTATGTAGGAGTAAGGGAGAGCTGCAGTGAACAACCTGTATGGCATAACAGTGATGCAGTGAAGAGAATGCAGAGGTATTGCACATGAAGGATGTAGAAGGTGCATAGAGAGTATAAAAACACAGAACAAAGAATAGATGGGGGGTGTTGTTGAGCGTGATTGATGCAGGTAGAAGCATGCAGTGTGCAAGAGCTAAAGCGCAGAAGAAGAAAGGAACAAAAATGCATATCTGAGAGAAGAACAGAAAGTGCAGCAGACATGAGGAGAGAGACACTGATGCAGGTAGAGAGAGTAGTGTAGCAGAACAATGATGAGACTGGTAAGCCATAGATAAATTTTGTATCATTGTGATAAAGTTGTAAAAGGAAAAGATTTATATTTCAGGGTGGTAGGGAGGTTCTATGAAGGATTGGTGTCCTCAGAGTTTCAAGTGGGTGCTTGAACACAAGGAGTTGTAGATTCCATCTGGTTGCAGCCAGAAAAATCAGGGTGGCAGGGTGGTGCAAGGGAGAACTATTGTTCTCTATTATACAGGTCGGTGCCTATGTGACTAGAAGTTGGTGCTTCCATCCAGTTGGTGCTGGAACATTTAGGGAGTTGGTGCTTAATTCTAATGGGTGCTAGAGAAACCAGGGAGTTGGTGCTTCCTTCTAGTGGGTGCTAGAGAAACTAGGGAGTTGGTGCTTCCTTCTAGTGGGTGCTAGAGAAACCAGAGAGTTGGTGCTCTCAGCAAGTTGTAGCTTTCAGAACAGAGGTGGTAGCCTCACAATGCATTGGTGCTCATAAGAATGATAATGTACAGAAAATAAAGATTATTTATCATATCAAGAAGAAGAGGTTTTTCCCTTTATGGGTTTCCTCGAGAAATATCTGTCTCTGTATATTTCATGTGTGTGATTGATGTTGAATATTCTATTGCTTACCTCCCTGCATTATTGTGATTTTCATTGAGTGATTTGTAAAGAGTTTAAAATAAGCATAAATGTTTAAGCACGGTAACAATTGATTCACCCCCCCTCTCAGTTGTCTAACAATTGGTATCAGAGCGAGTTCCCTTTATTTAAGGGTAGATACTAAATCTTAAACATGACTATCCATGGAGGAACTTCAACCAATAAGGCGCCCATGTTCAATGGAACAAACTTTGGCTTCTAGAAAGTTAGTATGAGAACCTACATAATGGCTTTAGGTGCAGATGTCTGGATGTGGTAGAGACTAGTTATGTAAAGCCGGTTGTATTAGCTTCCAAGGATGACAATATAGAATTTAGCTTCAACGCTAAGGCTATGAATTCTATTATGAGTTGGCTTGCAGAAGTAGAATTTGTAAAAGTTATGCACTTAGAAACTCCCAAAGCAATGTGGGACAAAGTCATTAGCAGCTATGAAGGTAATGAGAAGGTAAAGGATGTCAAGCTTTAAACCTACAGATTATAGTTTGAAAAACTAAATATGAATGAGGATGAGACAGTTAATAATTTTTTCTTAAGATTTGAAGAGCTTGTGAATGCCATGAAAGGTCTTGGTGAGAAGATTGAAGATGTTTTACTAGTTCAGAAGATCTTAAGATCTCTGCCTGATAGATTCAATCCAAAAGTTTTTGCAATAAAAGAGTTGAATGATCTTAAGCATTTGTCTATTAATCAACTCCTATGAACTCTAACTTCTTATGAAATGAGGATTAGTAAAGATAAATCTACCACTAGAGAAGCATAATTTAAAGCAGACAAGAATGAGGACTCTGAGGCTGATGAAATTGAAGCAAAATTTGTGAGAAGACTAAAGAAAGGACCAGGAAAGTACCAAGGCAAGTTTCCCTTCAAATGTTTTAACTGTGGAAATATAGGTCAATTTGCATCTAAGTGTCCACACAAGTAGAAGGACTAGAAATCTGAAGGAGAAGAGAAGTACAAACCCAAGATATTTGGAAAAAAGAAAAGTTTATGTGTAAAAAATGATGACTCTTTAGAAGACACAGATAGTGACTCTTCCTATGAAGATAAGGTAAATGACTTCATGTTTATGGCCAAAGAGGATTATGATAATAAAATCACAGGAAGTGATGCTAATGATGAAGAAGATGTGGTTGACTTGGAAGGAGAGTTGATCCCTTTGGAAGAGATTGACAGACTCGGAATTAAGAAGAGAAAGTAAAAACAATTGCTGATACAGTTCAAGAAAGGAAGTGCAAAGCATGATGAAGACTTTGCCCTGCTAAAAGTGGAATTATAAGAGTCAAAGAAAATCGAAGACATTCTGAAACAACAATTATCAGAAAAGAAGGCAAGATGTGAAGCTCTGGAAGAAGAAGTAGTGAAAACTAGGAAAGAGTTGGAGAAGTTTCAAGCTTTGTATCATCAGAATATGTCAAGTATCAAATCCTCAAAAGGATTATCCATCATTCTGAATCAGCAAAGGAATCCAAAATTGAAAACTGGTTTGGGTTATGAAGAGGGATCAAGTAGTGGTCAGCCAAGCAACAAAGACTCCATCAAGTTTGTCAAATCTACAACCAATGACAACAACAAACCTGAATAAACAAAGGAAGATAATCAGTCGCCCTGGAGGAGTAAAGAAAAAGGTGCCAGAACTGAATCTGTAGAACAAAGAAATAATACACCCTCTTCTCAAGGAAATCATCAGCATGGAAGAAATCGAACTGCTCAAAGAAGACAACCATTTTCAAGGTACAAAGATTTTTTCTATGGATATTGTTTCTACTATTCTAAACTTGGCCACAACGCTGTAAATTGTTCCTTAAGATTTAGACATAAGAAATCAAGACACCCAAGGAATAAATATCTGCCACAACAAAGAATGAGACAACCAAGTAACAAACAACCATAGATTGAAAATGGTCAAATTAAGTTTCAAGACATGCCACTGAGGAGGTCAAGAAATAATGAACAGTCAATGAGTAGACAACGTTGCAACAATCACTTTGACCTATTGAATAATGAGCTCAAATGTTATAATTGTCATAACTTTAGCCACAAAGCTGCAAACTGCCATCTGAAGAATTAGAAATCAGATCCAAGGATAAAGTTGTTAGCTAGAAAGGCCATCACATGGAAAAGGAAAGATAGTGAAAAATATGGTCTAGTACTTTCAACTCAAAAACAAAAGGACTCCAGGAATATAGGCAGTGGATGTTCCAAGCACATGACTGGAGAAAAGGATAAGCATTTACCTATAAGCAAAAGAAAAATAGGAAATGTGATCTTTGAAAATGATGAACCAGGTAAAATCAAGGATAAAGGAATGGTGAGCTTGAGAAATGGCAAAGGAGATTCTCAGAATGATCTGCTTGTAGATGATCTGAAACATAATTTGCTCAGTATAAGTCAAATGTGTGACAGAGGCTATGAAAAGGTGTTCACGTCCAAAGATTGTAAGGTGAAAAATGTGAACTTAGGACAAGTGGTGGCTAAAGGCATAAGGACAGATAATGATGTTGATATTGAATCCTTCCATGCAAGAAAAGAAGAAGTATAAGAAGAATCATGTCATAAGTCGGAAGAAGAAGTTGTGAAGGTTGAGAAGTCAAACACCCAAATCAAGTTCTTGAACCGCTCCATGACCCTGGATGAGATCTTGGATAGTCAGAGATCACCAAATGACAAATCCGGTCTTGGATACAACAAAGAAGAAATCAATACTCCTAAGAATTATAACACAAGTCCTTCATTTGTGTTGCGCCTCTTTCATCACCTTGGTGAGAAAATAAAAGGTGCTTGCAAGATTAGTTGGGTCTGCTGAGCAGGACAGCTGTAGAGGAAAAGAGTTAGAGAAAGAAAAACAAAACTATAAGCAAGAATTAAACTAATAAAAACTAAAATTATAAGCATAGGGACATAGAGATAACAAGAACAAAAAGACCCATGTCACCAATGTTTGAGGCTTGATCTATTGATGAAAACAAAGCACCAAGAAGAAAGGGTACTGTGAGTCCCTTCTTCCTCCAAGGGAAGGCTCTTGGACCCTCACTAGTTGCTCTTCTTACAACAAGAAAAATGAAAAATGGTGGTGAAAGAACTCTTTGCAAATCCACTCAATGGAGAGGTGGATTGCTCAATGAAATGGTGCCAATGTGCTCTTGTCAAAGATGGAGTCCTTAAACAATATAGGCAGCATAACATTAATTTAAATTCCTTGAACAAATGAGGTGCATTCATGGCTTTTTATAGCATTGCTTTGGGTCATTGTGTAATTGCTTTGTAGTGTGAAAAGAGGCCATTTAGGGCATTCTTAAGTCTTTGACCAGCCCACCATTCGGTTCCAGTCCAGATTTGGAGGTCAAATCGGCTTGGGAGCTGAACCATAAGTGGTTGGGAGGCCGACCACATTCATAAATGTTTCATTTAGCAGGTGCACATCGTGTGCATATGCACTCTTTCAACGTTCTTGTTCCATGCATGTGTGCGCGTGCCCAACTTATGTAAAGCGCTCTTCAATTTTTCACTATTTTGTATAGTTTTTTGACCTTTTTTGAATGCTGTGATATTAATTCAGGACCATGAATGACTTCATTACTATTTGACGATGCTGAGTTCTTGTAACCATGTGCAGACGAAATTTCAGTGATAACAGATGCCCCCTGATGGATGAGGTTAGGAGCACACGTATAGCCGAAATCCATCAATGTTTCTTCTACTGAGAATGTTGTTGCAAGAGAGAGTGATAGTGGGATCGTTCAGAGCAATCCGTTGAAGAAAAGAGGAACTGGTAGGACCCGATCTTCCATGAGGTGTATAAAAATAGAAAATTGTGTACAAACGAGGCGGGCATGCCCCATGCTCGTGTCATGTAACTCTGGAAAAAGATGGCTGAAGTGTTGGTGTAGACAACTGCAGTGCCCTTGGGGGCGGTCATGATAGAGGCAGAAGATAATGCTGCAAATGAACATGCTCTGAATAATAGGCATTTGATCGCGGTAAGGAGTAGCAGCGATGATGTGGGAATTGATAGCCCTGCCAAGTTCAGAGGTCTTCGGCAAATAAAAGAACTAACTGCAATAGTTGCAAAGTAAGACCCACCATAACATGAGAAAGTGTTGGTGTCGAATGTTACGGGGGTCAACGACAGCAGGGAGCAATGGTGTTTCACCCTGTGTCGTCTGAGATCTCTCATTGAGTGGATAATGAGAATCAAGATACTGTCGCCCTTCCGGAAAATGGTGTTGATGTCGACAAAAGGGGATGCGACTCCCAGAAGTAAAGGGCTTCATGAAATCTACTGAGGTGAGGCAGTGGCAGAGATATATGGACAAATTCAAGAAGTGGGAAGACTCAAGACTGCCCTTGGTTGGAGGAAGTATGAGATAAAAAGTGGCCGCAACTGTGTAACGAGTTCGAGTGTCAGGGGGACGACAAGACCAGTGATAAGTTATGCCAGAGGCGGGACAAGGTGAACAAATTTAGAGGGTAGAGGTAAGTGACCTGTGGGGTGCTCTGAAGATATGGAAGATGCTGGAAATGGTAGATGATAAGTAATGCTCCAACCGAGGGTGACATGGGTTGCGTGTGGCCAAAAAAGGAAGGAAGCAAGTCGCCAAAGGTGACGACCAAAAGGAGAATGTAATGACTGAAAATAAAGGCGTTTGTACAATAAATAATGAATAATTGGGGAGAAATGTACAAATACAGAAATGGGTGCCCCAGTGTAATATGATGGGCCCGGGTAGGGCATAATGTGCTTGGAGAACTGAGGAAAGGTGGGGGCCCCATTGGTGAGTTTCTGTAT
Organism: Picea glauca; assembly: GCA_000966675.3. Lineage (NCBI taxonomy): Eukaryota > Viridiplantae > Streptophyta > Pinopsida > Pinales > Pinaceae > Picea > Picea glauca. Next base: position 350,609 of record JZKD02S1817944.1, on the reverse strand, counting down.
GAGTTTAGGTGAAATGAAGGGATATTTGCAGATGGGCAAACTGAGTGTGGAGGAAATGGAGGGCTTATGGTACTGCGAAGGTGCAGTCAAAAATAGAACCATGAAGAGATAATATGGGAGTCCATTGGGAAAGCTAGCAAAATGAGGAAAATGAGTATGCGGTGAAGTTGCAACATGATGTAAGACTATCGAGACTCCCATCCCTAAAGGTTGTGAAAAACAGCATGGGTGTCAGAAGTGCCAAAAGGTGCTATGAATGGGACAACTCATGTGGGTGAGAATGCTATCGGGTGATAGTACTTGAAGATGAAAATGGAGGTGTGGGTACTACAGAGCTGGGAAGGGGGATCCTAGAGGTAAATTTCAGAGGGTGTAACTGGAAATGAAAGTGTGGTACAGAGGAAAGACTACATGCCAGTGCTGAGTATATACCTGAAGGGGTTGTTTCAATCTATGCTGATCAAGTACCTACACACATGAAAACCAAATACCCAAAAGTGAACAATATCTGAAGAGAATTGGAAATATGAGCGTGTATTTGATAAATGTGAATATGCGTATGCGTACCCGACTAGTGGTATGAAAAAAAAGGTGCCCCAGGGGCTCAGGATGAAAAGAGGCCCAGGGATGGCTATGATGTAGATGACGGGATGTTGATCCCATGGCTGAAGATGAATTGAAAAATGGACGCCGTTAGCTCCCGGAATGGTGAGTGGAAGTGTGGAAAAAAGGCCTATATATAGCTGTAGGGCCCACATTGCCACCTCATTTGTACCTGCTGCAATAGTGACTGGATGAGTAGTTTTCAAAGGAGATTGGGAGATTCAGGGAGGATGAGGCAGTCGATTGAGGATCTGCGAGTATTAGGTTAGTGGTCTGATCATCCTGCATAGAAATAAGTTTTCAATTTTTGGGCAGGGGCTGTATGGTGGGCCGTACAGAGGTATTTAGAGGGTATGGGCCCCACATGCACGGGCGATCCGGTGAGAGGCATGCATACATGCGCGCCTATACATCGAATATACGTGCATGGGTGTGTGATAGAGGGAATTGAAGGCGTGCCCGAAGGGCGCGCCTGTGAGTTGAACAGGCGCACACTAGTGTGCGCCTGTGGGTATGACAGGTGTGCATCTGTGCTCGTCTGTATGGTGAACAGGCGCGTGTAGGTGCGCGCCTATGAAGCAGATAGGTGCGCACTGATGCGCACCTATGTAGGGTGCACATTGATGTGCGCCTGTGTAATGAACAGGCGCGCATGTGTGCGCGCCTGTGGGTAACAAAAACCGCGCCTAGGAGGCAAGGTTGAAGTGTAAGAAATGAGTCTTTTTGATACTGTTGATGGTTGCATGAGCTAATATAGGGATATGTGTTGTCTACAGGTGGATGGTGGTGACGATGCCAGTGCAGTGGCGAGAGCGAGACTGGGCCCAGCTGCGAGATGTCGTGGCCATTGAGGGGCCCGGTGTACGTGCAACTTTGGCAACCTGTGGGTTGCTAAAGTTCTTTGAGTGCCCGTTGATACGGGCACARGAGTATCTATTATAGTTCCTAATTAAGATGTGGAGTCTGGAGCTGCACTTCTTCCTCATGYRAGGAGAGCAGATCCCCTTCACTGCGGTGGAGGATGTATATTTCTTGACTGGGCTCCCCTTTYAGGGAACACCCTTACCAGCGGAGCCGGTGTTGCCTAGGACTACTTTGCTCACTGATGTTGGCTGAAGATATTGTTCAGGTCAGAAMTTTATCTCCAGGACGGTGGTGAGCATTTCAGCGATAGATTCTCTAGCGCATCGCTGTATAGCAGCGATGATTGTACGAGTATACGGGTCAATGGCGACCCAGCAGATCAGTGGTGKCCAGCTTCTGGTGCTGGAGAGAGTGTTGGTCAACGAGCGTTTCACTTGGTGGCTGACGCTGCATGCTAGGATGGTGGCACATTTGGACCACTACCGGTCTACTGATGCCGGGGAGTTTGCTTTCGGGTCAATCCTAGTTGCCTGGTTTTTAGAGAGGGTGTCGATGTTGCGCCTGAGGATTCTTATGGAGATGTCGGGGGTGCGAGATCCGCGGTTGAGGCAGTGGTCTACAATTTTTCTTCGTCATGGTGGTGGCGAAGGTGGCCACTTCTTTTCAGCAGAGGCGGCACAGGTATGGCGGAAAATGCTGCAGGTGATACTTCGGTACCCCTATGCTGGGGTGGACTTCCGGGGTGACTCGGACATGGTGTTACCTCCAGGGGAGGTGTTTGACCATTGAGGTATGTTTAGTATTGGTGTGCATGTTTTTGGTTTATGTTGTTTTTTTTGAGATACCAGTCCATATGTATATGATATAGATGCTGATACTATATTTTTTTGTTGTTTTTGCATGTGCAAATGTGGCCCCTCGCGGGCGCGAGGTGGAGATGCGGAGAGCACCGGCTCGGCGAGAGCCAGAGAGACTACCGCATGGAGAGAGATGTCGACAGGAGGATGTCGCGGGGCGACCAGCCGACCCAGAGAGGGTAGCGGGGAGGCACTGGTTCAATGACCCTGGTGTAGGGCCATCACACACTCCTCCAGCAGTGGCCGGAGTGGACTTTGATGATATACGCCGTCGTCTGGAGACGGTTTTACAGGATGTGCCTGAGGGCATGTGGACGTGCATCCAGGACGAGAGTTTCTTGGAGTAGTGTGTGGGGGTACCGCCACCATGGCGGGCCATCGTGCGACGGTCAGTAGTGATGGCTGCTATGACGAGTGGACACCTGCCACCAGGGTAGGAGGGTCCTATGGGTGGGCCACCACTGCCTGGGGCAGGTGGTGGTGGGCCGCCACCGCCTGAGGGAGAAGCAGGTGGTGGTGCGATAAAGGCACCATGAGTGGTGCATGATGTATGTTTGTTTGTTGTATATAGGCTGGTGAGCCCATTTTTGTACCGAGGTGCTGCATTGGCCTGCGGATACGTGTATTTTGTATGTAAACATTCGGATGGCTTTATGAGCCTTTATATATACATGAGTATACATAGTTGAGATCCATATGTTGTCTACATGATTTTTGTTGATGAGTTGATGATGTCTATTCTATATATATGCTTTGATAGGTTTTGTGATATGTTTATGTATGTGTAGAGGTAGCTTGATGTGATATATGTCAATCTAACACCATGTTAGCTATGTTATCTGTTATTTGATTCAATTGTCTTGGAATATGTGTAAATGTAATGGAATCAAAATGCCGAGATAAAAGCCTAACCTGCAGGTATTTGCGAAAGAGACAAGGATCACGGACACGGTACACATTGTTGAGCTGGAGAACGACTAGTTGAGAGTCGAGGAAGATGCCAAGGTGATGAATATGATGATGTTGGGCATTGGCCAAGAGGCCAATGACAACAGTGTATTTGGTTGTTGGCCCCAAATATATGCCGCTTGAATGTAGCATTTCATGTGAGGGGGTGTAGAGAGCCCAAGCAGCCGAAGTGAGATGTTGTGTCCAACGGCTGGTGCCGTCGGAATAGCCAATGTGGTAGGCTAGTGGAGTAAGCATCTATCAATAGCACAAAGGATAGTTTAGACGTGAGGGAGGGAGAAAAAAGATTAAAAACGCTAAAAAAGAAATAACCTAAAGTAGAATGACTACGTCTAAGCGTAAAATTTCTTTAAGTACAACCCATTGATGGGTTCTTTGAGAGGAAGACCCTCGGGAGAGGCCAAAATATATGTGCCTTTGGTGAGGCAATGTTGAATGATGTACGGGCCGTGCCAGAGTGACTCGAATTTGCCATGGCCAAAGGTATCATGAGCGATATTGTAGGAAAGGACGAGGTCGCCTTCGCGGAATGAGTGAAGGTTAACATGGTGGTCAAAGGTAGTTTTGGTGCATTTTTTAGCTGCCTAGTTGTTCTGTAAAGAAGATCGACGATCTTCATCCAGAGACTCCAAGTTCAGCAAGCACTGCTCCATTGGAGCAGTGTCAGGTAATAGCTCAATTGCGGTGTGTAAGGTGGGAATTTCGCACTCGATGGGGAGAGTGGCCTCGACCCCATGGACTAGATGAAATGGTGTGAAACCTGTAGCAGTTTTCACAGCCATTCGGTAAGCCCATATCGTAGAAAATAACATATGATGCCAATTGGTTTTATGTTTATTAACTGTGCGTTGTAACATGGTCTTGAGGACTTTGTTAACTGCCTCGACCTGTCCGTTAGACTAAGGGTAGTATGGTGAGGCAAACTCGTGAGAGAAGCCTAACCGAGATGAGAGTTCCACGAAGATCTCATTTTCAAAGTGTTTCCCATGATCGGAAATGATTTGGAGAGGTATGCCAAAGCGTGAGATGACGTGGTTAAAGAAAAAACGCGCTGTTGTGTCAGCGGTGTTGTTGAAGGTGGGCATGGCTTCTGCCCATTTGGTGAAGTAATCAACGGCGACAACGATGTGTTTGTGGCCATTGCTGGAGGGGGGATTACAAGTCATGAAGTCAATGCCCCATTTACAAAAGGGGCCGGCAGTAATGACAGGGTGAAGTAGAGCGAGGGGAGTTCGGGCTTTGTTGGCGTAGAGATGACATTGCTCACATCGTTTCACAGCATGAACGCAATCATGAAATAGGGTGGGACAAAAGTAACTGGCTCGGATAATATTTTGAGCAGTGGATATGCCTGAAATATGGCCCCCACATGCGCCGCTATGACTGTCATTTAAGACTCTGTCGGCTTCGTCAATAGTCAACCATCGACGAAGAATGGTGTCGATGCCCCGTCGGTATAGGATGTCGTCGATGGGGAGATAGCGGGGGGCCTGATGGCAAATACGTCGACGATCATCTCGTGAAAGGTGGTTACCGAAATTTTGATTTTGGAGGTAGACGAGGAGGTTGCCATCCCAAGGATCATCTGATGTAAAAGAGATGTTCATCGATAAAGTCTGTGTTGATGGGGGTACTAGTAGCATCAGAGGGAAGGGCTGTGACAAGTTCGATGAGAACGAGGGCCTTCTTACTCTTAGGTGTTGAGAACTCAAGGTCGTATTCCTGAAGGATAACGATCCAGCGATCGAATTTGTCGTTAACTTGCCGGCGGTTGAGCAAGTACTGCATGGGGTTGGAATCTGTGACGACCTTTGTGGTATGAAGAAGAATATAATGGCCCATTTTCTGGACTGCGAGGACAACTGCAAGAGCAAGTTTCTCTTCGTGTTTATATTTCAAGGGTGGCACTGAGAGGTTTTTACTAACATAATAAATGACATGTTCACGATTGTCATCACCGAGCTGGACGAGGACGCTAGCTACTGATACAGATGATGCTGATACGTAGAGGATATAGTCGCGATTATAGTCAGGTGCACTAATTAAAGGCGCATTTGAAAGCACTGCTTTAAGATCGTCAAATGACTGTTGGGCGTGGTCGTCCCAGTGAAATGGGATGTCGTGACATAGTAAGCGAAGGAAACCGTGTGCGCGTATGGCGTAATCGTGGACAAAGCGTCTAAGAAATTTAGCTTTGCCCTGCAGACTCTGAAGTTGTCGTAAATTCCAGGGAGGTGTAATTTCGGTGATAGCTTGGACTTTGAGGGGGTCCACAGTAATACCACTTTGGGAAACAATAAAACCGAGGAGGCGCCCTGCGGTGACATAGAATACACACTTGAGAGGGTTTAAGTGGATGTTGTATTGACGACACCGTTGGAAGATGATTCGTAGATCATCAAGATGTTGGGTGCGTTTCTTGGAGCGAGCGGTGAGATCGTCCAAGTACGCGAGGATGATGTGAGCCAGATCGTGAAAGATGTATGTCATAGCTCACTGGAAAGTAGCGCCAGCATTTTTTAAGCCGAAAGGCATGACACAATATGCAAAAGTACCCCAGGGGGTAGTGAATGCAGTTTTTTACTGATCGGCTGGGTGGATTTGAATTTGATTATAGCCAGAGAATCCATCCATAAAGGAGAGAGCCTCGTGGCCAGCGTAGTCATCAATAATTTGATCGATGAAAGGTGTTGGAAAGTTGTCCTTGGGACAGGTGTGATTGAGATCGTGAAAGTCTGTGCAAACGCGTATAGTGCCCTATTTTTTGTTGATGGGGACAAGGTTGGAAACCCATGAGGTATAGGCGATGGGGTAAATGAACCCGGCAGCGCGTAATTTGTCAATTTCGGCTTTGATGGTCGTGGCTTTCGATGGGTGTAGTGGTCGTTGTTTTTGGCGAACGAGTGTGATATCAGGCCAGGTGTCGATGCGATGTTCGACAATAGAGGGATCAAGGCCAGGCATTTCCGTGTATGACCAGGCAAAAAATATCCCTATACTCTTGGAAGAGGGTTTTATATGCGGCAATTTCTTGAGGAGTGCAAGCAGCTCCAATGGTGATTTCTTCGACGATGCCATTTTTAATGGAAACGTCAATTTTAATGGTGGGGGAAATGTTAGCCATGTTGACTTCTTCAAAAGCGTCCGGTGTCAGAATGGGATTTTTGAACCGATCGATAGGCCCAGATAGGATAAAATCCTTGGTTTTGACCACGTAAATGGGGTTTTGGTTAGGAGGCATGAGGGCTTCCTGAGGAGAGAAGAGTGCACGGTGATGTAAAGCATCCCAGGGAGAGTCTGGGCGGTTTAGCTCTTCGAGGATTTCTTCGTCGTAGCTAAAGTGTTGGGAATAAAAGGGGTTGGGAGGAGTGATCTCGGTGACAGTGGTCGTGTGGTTGCCCCCTGGTGAAGAAGCAGGGGGGACAATGTTAGGAGAGGGTGAGGGTTCACTCGACATAAACCATATGTTGAAGTACTGAGGGTTACCCATGGTGGTTGGGTGTACAATGCTCGTCGTGGAGTGAACGGGAGAGTTCGGAGGGTTGGGGGGTGAATCCTCAGATAAGTCATCTAAGAACCATGGAGGCATTGGTAGGGCCTCAGGTTCGGGAGAGATGATATGAAGAGCTTCTGACGACGAGGTGATGTTAATTATTGGCGTCATGGGCTGCTGAAGCAAGGTCAATTGGCGTTGCCTGTATTCAAAGATCATAGGACACTGGTATGTAAAATGAGCTAATGAATCGCAGAGAGAGAAAGGGCGTCTCATACGTTCATTAAAGGAAGTGGTGACATAACGAATGTCAGTGATATTTGTTGAAGAGCACATAGCAGGGAGTGGGTTGTTCTGGAAKYTCTGGCGTACAGCTGCTAATGTCTGCCGAAAACGTGGCAGTGTTGGGAAATGATGGGTGTAATGGCCACACTCCAAACWGATAGCACAAGAGTATTTGGTTCTCAACCCTTTACTACTGGAAGGGTTGGTGGGACTAGAAATAGTGGCGGGTGTTGTGGGAGTTTGATGGGGGGGAATCAAATTCCGCAATTCAGGTAGTGATGAACAGTTGTTGGTTTGGTGGCCCTCTTTCTCACATAGTGCACAAGGTGGTGGGATGCGTGGAGGAAGTGGAGCGGTGGGCTCTTTCTTCTTTCTCCTGCCCCCAGCTGTAGCAGGGGGGTTAGTGAGTGGGGGGGTGGTAGGGGTAAGGATGGGAATCGTCATGGGGAGTCCTTCCTGTGGGGGAAGGGATGGTCGAGGGACCATCTATGGTGGGTGTAAATACCAAACTAGGATTGCTAACACCATATTTGGTAGTGTGAGCGTGGCGGCTACCTAAAAAGATTCGATACCTGGTGGAGGGTAAAAGAAGGGAATTTGGGTAAGGGGTTGGGGGACTGTCTCCTAGATGGGATTATGCCCTTGAGGGGATGTGGATTCGTGGACTGTTGAGGTCGACGAGTGCGCGGGAGGCTCCGGTGGGAGTGGTTCTGCAACTATTGGGACGTCAAGAATGACTGAAGCCTCCTGAGGAGGAAGAGCATCCTCTATGTGAGTTCCGTTAGTTGATATGACGCATACCTAATTAGTAGGATGAAGGAGAGGTGGTGCTCTGTGGTATGTTCCTAACAAGGATGTGTCTTTGAAAATCCCAGGACCCATCTTGACGAGTGGGTATGTGTCATGATTGGTGTGGATGAGGGGAAGAATGTTATCGAGGTTGGTAGATGGGGTAGGCTCATAATGTGAGATTTGGTCGATGGTCACGATCTTCCCATTGTGGGGGAACATCATTGTCCGAAAGATGGAAGAGGCCACTACCTTCATAGCATACATGTAGCTACGACCAAACAGGATATTATAATCGAGTGGAGCGTCGATAACTTCTATGTCAATAAGAATGGTTTTTCCCCCGAGTTCTACGGGGACATTTTGGAAGAGCCCTTCTGGAGAGGATGGTCGTCCATCATAATCTCGTAATGTGATGGCAGAGGGTATGAGTTCTAGGGAACCAAGTTTCTGCCATACGGTTTTGGTCATGATGCACGTAGACGCACCTTCATCGATGATACACCGATGAACTGCGATGTTCCGTATTTTTACTTGTATTTGAAAAGCGATCAATGTGGGAAGACGAGGTTCCCCGCTGTCAAGATCAAAGGTGATGAGTCGAGTATCTGCAGGATCGACTACCCCCAAGGTGGAAAGTAGTGATTTTCGCTGAGTAGGGAAAGTCTGGAGGACCTCCAAGACTGACATGGCAGCCGGGGATTGTGCTAAGTCATCTACCAAGCTATAGTTATGAGCTGCCCGAGCCTGTGGGTTGTGGACATTCCTGCGCAATGGGATGCAAGGGATGCATAGTGGTGGTTTGGCGGAAGGGTGAGGGATCACCAACGGGGGTCTCATCGGTGTAGGGTTTGTCTTTGGAGAGATGGGAATAGACTCAGCGGGGGTATGATACTGACGATTACGGGTTTGCAGAAGGATTTCTTCCTCACTGGTGAGGAGGATTGTACGCTCTGCTGGATTGTTGGGGTTGTGGTATTATCCCACCTGAGGTGGGGGATGCTGTGTGTCATGTTGGGTGTTTATCACACCTTGATGTGGAATAGGATTTTGCAACACGGTGGGAGGGGGTTGTTGCACGTATTGTTGTGGTGAATGCTGAGGGGCAATTTGTGCAGGAGAATTGGGAAGACTACCAGAATCTTTTAACCGTTTGAAATCAGCGATCTGGGGGAAATGGTGAGTGTAATGACCGAACTCACCACAAAGGGCACAAGGGGAGATGGTTTTAACACTATTTCTCCCTTGGCGTTTGTTATTATTGCCCCCTTGGGGATTTTGGTTCCCTTGGTTCTGGTTGCCCCCAGGTGGTTGGTGTTGTGGTGGTTGATTCCCGCCTTGACCTGGGTTGTTGTTACTTCTGTTCCGTCCTTTCTTCTTGGCATTGTTCGATGGATGGGTGGGGTTGGTTGTATTCAACTGTTCAAAACTTTGGTATTGTTGAAGAGCAGAAGGTTGAACAAAATTTACCCCCGCATGTGGATGGGGGGGAGCCATGGGTTGTGGAGGACCAGGAAATGGGAAGTATGGATTTTGTGGTGGTACTGGTCCATAAGGTACATAGGAAGGTGTAGTGCTTTCACTAGTACTATAAGATGATGTTGAGGGAGTACCACTATTTGTGGGAATAGGTGGATGTATGGGAGGTGTTGGTGGTGGTCCACTGATGGGTGGAGGTATAGCAACAGGGTATGGCTGTTGATAAGGAGGTGGGGGGTAATAAGGAGTGCCCCCATATGCCGGCGGGTATTGAGGTGTATCATACATCGGTGGTGGTTGGGGTTGTGGGCTATGGTGTGTGGTAGCACCGATCAGTCTGTCTGTTGAATGAGACATCCCAGGTTTGTCTTGGCCAAATGGCACAGGTTTTGGAAGATCAGGAAGTACCGTGTATAAGTATCCTGACTATGCATAAATGAGGTCATATTGTTGGGCCTTACTGATGGCTTCCTCTTCAGATTGAGGGAAGGTGGAAGCTACATCCTTTCCAAGGAGAGAGACAAGAGATCAAAGAAACCAATCAAGACATTGTTGCTTGGTGGTTTCGGCTTTGCACAAACTACGTCACCTACGCCACTCGTGAATGTGGTCAGCAATGTGTGTGGCTAAGGTATGTTTGAAATTAGATAGTAGTTCTAGACCATTGTCATGGAGAATGGGTAATTGGAAGAAGGTCAAGAATGCTTTGGCCAATGACTCAAAGGTCGCATGGGACCCTGATTTTTCTTCGACATACCATTTGGCCGATGGGCCAATGATTGTGCGTTGAAATAATCTCAATCTGATGGAATCATCCATAATGCTATTGGATGAGCACCATAGGTGAAAGGTCATGACATGGTTGGCAGGGTCATCCCCTGCCTTTCCTTCAAACTTTGGTATGTCTGAAGGTAGTTTTGTTGGCATTGCAGGCCATGTAGGATCATGCAATATCGGATCATTGGTAAGTTTGGTGAGATCTGGTATGTTGAGAGAGGCCAAATATGGCATCTGTAGTGGGGGGGGAGGATTAGCTCCAACCATAGTGTGAGTTTTTTGTGAACCTGACCCATGAGGGGGGGCTAGGTGGGTTGGTACTTCCTTCTTGAGAATAAGTGGGCCCCCCACTTCCGTGTAAAGGAGAGCGAGTGAACGGATGACCTTGGGAAGTGGACCCAAGTAGTGTAGAACCAAGCAAAGCTGATCCTAAAATAGTAGCACTCACAGGAGTGTGTGATAGAGGTGTCGATGGATGGGCACGACCAGTTACTCCCCCTAAAATAGGAGGGAGGTTGAGCAAGCGTTGTGAATGATGAGGGTTCTGTGGTTCCCCTATGATGTTAGACTATCTGTTTGAATGTGTGCAAAAAGTGGTGAGAGTAATATAGAAACAAGAGCCTTTGCGTCAATGCTTACACAATATATATATCCAAATCAAACTGTAATCAAATGTGCATCATACATAACATGAGAAAGAAGCATATATATGTGGGTAAATAGGTTTTGTCCATGTGGGGGAATCAAAAGAAAGCAAATTCTCATTTCCTAGAGGACGTAACGTCCTTCCTCTCAAATAGCACTGGACCTTCCAAAAGTACTCAACAATGGGGTCTGAAGCCACCGGAAGAGGCACTAGTGAAGGATGAAATAATTGGTTATAATGAGGGGTAAAGGGGGCATATCCCAAAAGAGCTGGCGATACTTCCCAATAGCCACACAAAATCCAATCAAGGTGTAATTGTAGCCCACAATTGCCACCCAGGTAGATGTCCTAAAGTTGGTCACTAGGTACCTTGGTCAAAGTGCGGCATTTAGATTTTTGGCCTAAGAAATGGGTCACAGGTTGGATCCCGTCCAAGAGGTGGGTGCCTCAAGGGGGGATGCATAGAACAACCGGACCTCATCCTTCAACCCTTCATGGGTATCTCCCTGCCTTATGGTAATTGGAACACTTGACTTGGAGGATTTGGAGTTCCCTATTTGATAACTTCTATGTTTTTGCAAAATGAGAGAACCAGATAACGGGGAGTTATTTGGATTCCTATCCCCGAAATCCTACCTAGACTAAAAAATTTCTTTTGGCACCTCCTGTGGAGGAAAACTTAGTGAGTTTTTAGAAAGATTTTAGAT
>JZKD02S1817944.1:318481-337807 GCA_000966675.3 Picea glauca | reverse complement strand
AGGTCGGCTTAGGCTGGTTGGTGCACCTGCAAGTTAAGCAAACTAAAAGAAGAGAAAAATAAACCCAAATGAGGTAGGAAATCGTTACCAATCCCCAGTGGAGTCGCCAATCTTTTGCGCCGCTTTTGTCACCTTGGTGAGAAAATAAGAGGTGCTTGCAAGCTCAGTTGGGTCTGTTGAGCAGGACAGCTGTAGAGGAAAAGAGTTAGAGAAAGAAAAACAAAACTATAAGCAAGAATTAAACTAATAAAAACTAAAATCATAATCATAGGGACATAGAGATAACAAGAACAAAAAGACCCATGTCACCAATGTTTGAGGCTTGATCTATTGATGAAACAAAGCACCAAAAAGAAATGGGACTGTGAGTCCCTTCTTCCTCCAAGGGAAGGCTCTTGGACCCTCACTAGTTGCTCTTCTTACAACAAGAAAAATGAAAAATGGTGGTGAAAGAACTCTTTGCAAATCCACTCAATGGAGAGGTGGATTTCTCAATGAAATGGTGCCAATGTGCTCTTGTCAAGGATGGAGTCCTTAAACAATATAGGTAGCATAACATTACTTTGAATTCCTTGAAGAAACGAGGTGCGTTCATGGATTTTTATAGCATTGCTTTGGGTCATTGTGTAACTACTTTGTAGTGTGAAAAGAGGCCATTTAGGGCATTCTTAGGTCTTTGACCAGCCCACCATTCGGATCCAGTCCAGATTTGGAGGTCAAATTGACTTGGGAGCTAAACCATAAGTGGTTGGGAGGCTGACCACATTCATAAATGCGTCGTTTAGCAGGTGCACGGATTTTTGCGCTAACAGGCGCACATCGTGCACGTATGCACGCTTCCGACGTTCCTGTTCCGTGCATGTGCACGCGCGCCCAACTTCTGTAAAGTGCTCTTCAATTTTTCACTATTTTGTATAGTTTTTTGACCTTTTTTGAATGTTGTGATATTAATTCAGGACCATGAATGACTTCATTACTATTTGACGATGCTGAGTTATTGTAACCATGTGCGGACGAAATTTCAGTGATAACAATTTGTAAAAAGGGAAAGCAGGTATGAGAGTGTTTGTAATGGTTTTTTCTTGTAATGAATATGGTCATAAAAGCCTTGGATTGTAGGCATCATGGAAGAAAAATGAAGTTAATGTAATAGAAGATCAGAGAAGCATGACAGGGGGAGTCATTCAATTATGAAAAGAAAAATTTGATGAAGGAGTCCTAGTGAGAGAGGTGAGCAATATTGAGTCTGCTACAGAGGACACACCTGAAGCTGAAGATGAACAAGTCCAAGAATCAGAAGGAGAATATTGTGGGTTAGATACAAATAAGAGAATCCTTCCTATCAAGGGGAGTATGTATTGGTTGAATATCTGATACCTCCAACAAGTACTGCAAAATCTCAGGGGGAACACTCTTTCTTTGACATTGATGTCAAAGGGTGAGAAAAGGAGTGGTCTGGATGCTATAGTTGGAGGTCCAAACAGATTAGCGCAGTCGTTCAGGGTTTCCATCAATGCCAAAGGGGGATATTATTGGCATGTTTACAAGTAGAGTGTGCTTGTCATTGATGGCAAGATCAGAGTGTGCATCGATGGAAAAACAGGCACAGTGTAAGCTCAGGTGAAGAAGCAAACAATATATAGAGATCAAATATCAGGAGAGATAGCATTCTGAAATGCACAGATGAGATCCCATACATCGAGGCTTGCAGAAGAATCAAATGTCGTGGCCTTTGACACTTAGAGATTTGAGAAAGCCAAAGCCTGGGAGGAGGAGCGACAGTGGTTGTTGGATCACCAATCCCAAATACCCAATGTCTGTTAGATCAGAGTCCAGTGACCAGAGGAAACGCAAAGGAGAAGTAAAGATCTGATCTGTTGGATTTGAGTGTTGAGGACCAACAACCATTGGATCTAGTATAACTACAAAGAGGATAAGGCCAAGATCCATCCTCCAACTCCGCGAAATGGGAAATCGCGATAAGATTTGAACCGTTGGATCCATAGGACACGTGACTTAAGATCAGCATTTCGCTGACTCGCGAAATGGAAAAGTCAAAGGTAAGAGTTGTAGGAACTCATGAAATTTGAAGTCCTGATAAGATCTGGACCATTGGATCATAGACGGTTGTGGGTCGTTGATCTAGAGTATTTCGGATATCAAGAGTTGGAAGAGTTAGATTTGGGTCACGTTCAAACACCCGACATGCGAAGTCGCGATTTGATCACAGCCGTCGGATCAATTTCGAGTGGAAGGAAAGGATAAGCTAGCAAAGTTGCATCGCATAAAGATCGAGTCGCCGATCCAAGATCCTGATCAAACGAACAACATTCACTTCAGATATAGAGATGCGAGGATTTTACACTCAAGAAAGTTTGAGATTTGAAATCTCTGGAATGTGAAGTTCCATCAACCATTGGATCTGGAGATCAGACAATGACCGTTAGATCATGGCATACCATGTCAGAAGGACAGGTGGGAGACTACGTCAGCAAGGAAATGTGGCACAATCATACAATGACAAGTGTCAAGTTGATTTAGCATTTTAGGTACCTGGAAATCACAAATCCAAGTGAAACGTGGCAGCTTCTCGTCTCATGAAACGTCATCGAGTGACATAAGAGTTACATCACTCCGAGAGTTTTGCTTAGGGATTTTTACCACCATTACTCACCCAAAGACCCGAAATCCTAGAGCGGAGGATAGCCATTGGATTAAAGAGAACACGCTTCAGTGGATTGTCAACTCCGAGAAAAAGAAAAGGAAGGATGAACGAGAGTTTGAGAATTGAAATCTTCGAAGTCCGGAGACACGAAGGAAATCTTGACCATTGATCTGAGAGGGACACGCGTCGTTGGATCGTGGACTTGGGGTGAAATGCTCTGGGAGAAAACGATAACTTGAGAATTGAAACTCCTGGTTCCCGGATCGCGAAATTGATCTCGTTCGTTAGTTTGGAGGGACACATTTCATCTGATCATTGAGACTAAGGATCGCACGTGGATAAAAGAAAGAAGGTAGAACCATTGATTGAAGAGGAAAAATGTCAACAGATCTTCCATTCCGAAAGATATCCAGTCAGTAGCAACAGGGCTTGAGAGTTGAAACTCTCGAAGCCCGAATCATGAAGGAAACCTCAGTTGTTGATGGAGGAAGGAGAGATCTGGTCCACAGACTTGAGAGGATAGATCTGAACCATCTATTCAAGAGCACCATCAATATTGTGAGATCGATGGTCATGCTCCATTGCGGGGCAGAACATGCTCGGGCCTTAATTTTTTATGAGCAGGCCACATTTGAAGCCATGGTTTTGGAGAAAGCACGCATGGAGGCTCGTGGTGAATTGCGAGGCGAAAATAAGTTTGGTCCAAACCACCTTTGGATGCACCCACAATCACTTGGTCACATGAAGCTCATACCCCAAGGTCATATCATGAAAAGGATCCAATGCTCACTAGATAGAAATTAGGAAGCGCCTTTTTTATTAGGCGATTGGTCACTATCAGTGCTCACATGAAGGAAGGGGATTAGAAGCCAAAGAAGCCAAAATTGAGTGGTTGTAACTGATAGAGAAGATGAAGAGTCTCAACTTCCAGAGAAGCTAAGGAATATCATCATAACGACCATTGATGATGAACTCACAGGGAACATAACCGCCAGAGAAGATGAAGAGTTTCCATGATGATCCGGAGATGACTCGATGTGAGAAAAGCATGCAGAACAGAGAAGTGAAGTGATTTGGCTGTCGAGCTATGCAGGAGTAACGGAGAGCTACAGTGAACAAAATATAGGGAAAAACAATGACACAGTGAAGAGCATGCAGAGGTATTGCGCATGAAGGATGCAGAAGGTGCACAAAGAGTATAAAAATGCAGAACAGAGAATAGGTGGGTGCAGCTGTTAAGTGTGATTGATGCGTGTAGAAGCATGTGGTGTGCAGGAGCTGAAGCGCAGAAGAAGCAAGGAACAGAAACACATATCTGAGAGAAGAACAGAAATCATAGCAGACATGAGGAGAGAGACATTGATGCAGGCAGAGCAAAGCAGTGTAGCAGAACAATGATGTGACTGGTAAGCCATAGATAAATGTTGTATCACTGTGATAAAGTTGTAAAAGGAAAATATTTATATTTCAGGGTGGTAGGGCGCTGCTAGGGAGGATTGGTGTCCTCAAAGTTTCAAGCAGGGATGATTTTAGGGGCTAAATTTCGCTCATGGGCTAATTTTCCATGGTTTTTCCAAAAATGAGATTCCCTATTTTAAAAATGATTCACCCAAATTCTATAGGATAAAATTATTTTACCTTAAAAATAGCCAAAATTTTATAAAAACTATATAAAATACTTAGAAATTTGAATATTTTTACAAAACTATCGCCAAACATTTATAGTTGACATATGAAGGATTAGTAAGATTCGCCAAGGTTTCTATATTTTAAAATAAATTTCCATCCTTAAAATCATCCCTGGTTTCAAGTGGGTTCTTGAACACAAGGAGTTGTATCTTCCATCTGGTTGCAGCCAGAAAAATCAGGGTGGTGGGGTGGTGCAAGGGAGAACTATTGTTCTCTGTTATACAAGTCGATGCCTATGTGACTGGAAGTTGGTGCTTCCATCTAGTTGGTTCTAGAACACTTAGGGAGTTGGTGCTTCCTTCTAGTTAGTGCTAGAAAAACCAAGGAGTTGGTTCTTCCTTCTAGTGGGTGCTAGAGAAACCAGGGAGTTGGTGTTTCCTTCTAGTGGGTGCTAGAGAAACCAGAGAGTTGGTGCTCTAAGAAAATTGCAACTTGCAGAACAGAGGTGGTAGCCTCACAATGAGTTGGTGCTCATAAGAATGATAATGTACAAAAAATAAATATTACTTATCATATCAAGAAGAAGAGGTTTTTCCCTTTATGGGTTTCCTCAGGAAATATCTGTCTCTGTATATTTCATGTGTGTGATTGATGTTGAATATTCTATTACTTACCTCCCTGCATTATTGTGATTGTCATTGAGTGATTTGTAAAGAATTTAAAATAAGCATAATTGTTTAAGCATGGTAACAATTGATTCACCCCCCCCCTCTCAGTTGTCCAACAGGATAATTGTTGAATAGTGTTCAAAGACACAAGAAGAAATAGAGGACATGGAATGAGTTCACTATGAAAGTGTTGTTGGTAGTCTAATGTATGCAATGGTATGCACTCAACCAAACATTTCCCATGCAGTGGGAGTGTTGAGAAGATACATGTCGACACCTAGAGATGAGCACTAGACAAATTTCAAAGAGTATTCAGGTATTTTTGTGGCACAAAAGTGTATTCTATATGTTACCAAGGAAAATCTGGAAGTGACAGTAAAGTAGATGTACATGGCTTTGTTGATGTCGATTGGGCTAGAGATATGTATTGACGAAGGTCCACCAATTGATATGTGTTCAAGGTGTTCAATGGAGAAATCAATTGTATGAGCAAGCGACAAGAAATTGTAGCCTTGTCAACAACATAAGTTGAATACATGGCAGGAACTCATGGAAGCAAAGATGCAATATGGTTGCAACGATTGTGTTCAGTGATTGGGCTTGAGAAGAGAGCTACAAAGATAAATTATGATAGTCAAAGCACAATATTTCTGGCAAAGAACCCAACTTATCATTCCAAGACTAAGCATATTGATGTACAATACCATTTTGTAAGAGACATGGTGGAAAGAAACAAGATGCTACTGGAGAAAGTAGACACGTTGGAAAACATAACAGACTCTTTGACCAAGTATATGAGTGTTGTGAATTTCTCTTGGTGCAGAGAGGCAATGGGCATTGTTGCCCTGGGTCTATGAACAAAAGTTCAGGAAACTCTTGGTTCAACAATGAAGACAACAAGTGGGATAATGTTGGGTTGTTTTAGTCTTTGCAGTGAAAGTCGAGTTGAGGTGGATCGATTGGGAGTGAAAGTCGAAGGTTGAGGTGGATCGATTGGGAAAAGTCGAAATCGAAGTAATCGAAAACAATTCGAAGAGGTCAAATGACAAGAGATCGATAGGTGGTCATGTGGCAATCGACTGAAGACTGAATGCAGGTCGACTAGTAATCCGACTGGTAGTCAACTGTATTAAAATCTTGAAAATCGCGGGATTTGTAGCCAATGATCTGTGTTGATATGTAACCATTTTTTGGGTATCTTTCTTTAGCATTTTTCCTACTGTAATGACTATAAATAAAGTGTGTTGTATTCATATTAAGTTGATCTTCATGCTAATATTTAGTAGTAGGTTTTTGGTCATGCAGATGTAAGTCGGATTGGCTACAGTGTTGTCCTTGTGTAAACCAAGAGGGTATGATGTCGATTGTGTCTTAGGTGTAGACCAAGGTTATACATGTAACCTTTTATTTTGAATGAATAAGACAACAAGAGAGCAACACACTCAAGGAATGTTGGTTTTCTCGTTTGGGTTTCCAAGGTAAAATCTTGTGTATTATGTGTTTGCTTTGTCATTTGATTTCTAGCTTAAATATTTCTTCCTCTCTTCTGTTAGGTTTAGTGTGGAAGTATACTTTCCTAATATATGGTACCAACTTGGTTCTGCATTCAAATAGGAGATCAATGAGGTATGGTGCTATTGGTATGGTTCAAGATGATGGATTGAAAACTTGGCATGAGGTAGCATCCATGGTTGTGGGGATTTATAGCTATCCGACTCCAAACCAACATCCTTCTCTTGATGATCCCCACATGACATAAAATAGCCTCTCCCATCATTCTCATGCCCATGTATCAGATAACAAAGAAAAAAAAACTCAGGAAGGGAAATGAACAAATTAGAAGAGAGAGTTGCACGCATTGATGTAAACATGAATTATAAGGTGTTGGTTCAGTTTTATAAGGAAAAACACTTAAAGAAAGAGGTAGAGGAAGAAAATATAGAGGATGAACACCAATAGAAGGAGAAGGGGAAGGGGGGAAACTCAACACATCCTGGGCACATGGTCAAGGGAAGACTCTTCACATGTAGGTCTCATAAGGAAGTCACTGTCAAAAGGACCTACACCAAAGGATAAACTATAAAGGCTCAACACATAACACATGGTTTTGATGATTGACACAAGGCCACCATGGTTTACAATCTAGACAAACTAGTAGAGAATGTTCATGAACATAGAGCTACCACCAACAATACATAGATATATGAGGAATTGGCTCACATCATCCTGAATATAGGGATTTCATTAATCAGGTACGCCAAGTACTCTTTAATCCTAAACCTCTACTATCATATTTCAAAGGAAATGATAACATGTCACATGGATTTAGCTTTAGAAAAGAACAACCCCTTATTTAGTAGTATCTAGGAAGAGCTGCAATAACTCAATGACAAATAATTCTTCTTTTTCAAAGCCATCCAAGGGTCAAAGCATGCTCCAAAGTACAATGGAGTAACAATGGATGAGGGGAAAATAGAATATAATCATGCTAGAGAGGATTCCCAACACCCCATCTCCCTTGATGGCGATGATGATGATGATGATGATGATGATGATGAATGACAAAAAGAATCTATGTCTCTCCCCTATTGAGGCTTTATTTTACATATTTTACTTATATTGTCACGATATCATAAGATTTAGTTGCTAGAGGCCAAGCTACATCCAATCATGTTTTATTTTGATTCTACTAGGATTTAGTAGCTAGGGTGAAGCAATACCCATAACTATTTTGTTTTGTTTATGATAGGACATACTCAAACTGGATTTCAATTTTGAATATGAAATATTCAAGCCAATGAAGTTGACAAACCATTATAGAGGACTCTGTTTGATGTAACTCAATGGAATTCTCTAAAAACATATAAATATTTTAATAAATGATGTATATGAATAGATAACTTGGCACTTTTTTTTTTAAATTTAACTTTGTGGTGTTATCATACATTTTCTTTAAAAATTCATTAGCATCAATTTTAACCCCATATTTATTTTTTCCCATGAAAAAAAAAAAAAATTCTTACATTTGATATTTCTAAGAGCAAATCAGAATATACATTGCCTAACTAATAATAGCTTCAAAAAGCGAGTACACATGACACACCCTTCATATTCCTTAATTGGCATCATTACAATCTTCCAATATTAAACACTTGACTACCATACATTCTTCCATCATGTATCTCTTAACTTTTATTGAGCTAAAAACATAAGACATACACAAGTTCTATAACAAGATCTTTTTCAACAACATAGACAAAGCAAAAGCTTATATGATGGTCTTCTAAGCTTCAAATACTTGAAAATTATCCTTAAACTCGTGTTCAAGGAAATGACCCTCTTTGAGAGATAAATAACTTCATATTTATTGTGTATTGAAAAGATTAAAAAAATCTTCTCTTATCCTTTATAAAAATAAGATAAAATCAAATTACATATCTACAAACTTCTATACATACCAAAATTAAAATAAATATATATTGTTTATATATATATATATATATATATATATATATAATAATTAAAAAACAATTATTTTCATTTTATCAATATTAAACTAATCAACTAAAACGTCTTATTATAATAATATAATACTAATTTATATTTATATTTAATTATCCCATTTTTACTTGATAAAATCACAATTGGATAGACATGTGATCATTGTTAAATAAAATAATAAATATTATTTTAATTAAATTAATACATTTAAATTTTTTTTTTACTTAATCACCTTCTTGTCACAATGGTTTTATATTAATAATTATGTAATTTTTTTTATATAATTGAGGTTCTGTACGAAGATAAGCATGCAAATTAAAATCTTTTAATCACGTTCTTATCGTAATAATTATTTAAAAGCGTGTCATCTACTTCTCAGACAGAATGATGTTGCACTGATTCCCCATAATATATAATTAAAGTAACAGATCACGATGCATTGTACTTAAGGAACTTGTGGAACATATTATTATTATTCACATTGAAGTAAGAACATATTATTTTTATTCATTAAAATAATAATAATATTTATATTTTATTAAATTTAATTAATAAAATTTTAAAAACATCAATGAAAATAGATAATGATTTTAGAAAAAAGTAAGTATTTTGTATTTGCATTAAAAAAAAATTTGTAAGTATTTGCATAAAGGGAGGAGGAAAGTTGACAACAATCATATTGTTGGTATTAGAAAGACTACTTCTTTCAACCACTTTTAATTTAGTTCAAGATAAATGTTTAATTGCTTTGCTCTAGTTTGGTTTGAAGTTTGGATTAAAATTTGATTTCAAGTTTAGTTTGAAGTTCGAATTTAAGTTAGGATTCTATTGAAATTGGGTTAATTTCGAATTTTAAGTTTGAAATTAATCGAACTTAGTGATGAAGTTTAAACGTTTTATTAATTAGATTTTTTTTTTTTTTTATGGTAAATTGAAATAAGAAAAAAAAAAATAACATTTTTTGTTTTAAATTTTAAAAGAATTATTTTAAATTGATGAAATTGCACATGTCAATCACATGTCAATCATTAATAATGAAAACTCAAATTGCAATAAAAATAAAGATAACTAAAGATGCTAAATTCATTTTACATTACAAAGAATAATATTAACAAATTCAAAATTCAAAATTTACCAAGGTTGTTTAAACATTTTACTTTTTGAACTTTTTCAGGTGAAATCACCATTTTCTATTGTTTAAATTGCATTTTTGAATGCATAAATGGATTCAACTACCTAAAAAACTCTGGGAGCACTAGAATTATATAGATTTAATCACTCAAATTTGGAGTTCCAACAATTTATAAACGAAGCCAAAAAAATTATAACCAAATTTCTCTAATAAAAATCTCTAAAATTTAAATTTATAAAATTATTTAATCAATTTAGTAACAACTTTTATTATAATGTTTTTCTATGTTTTTCTTTCCACTTTAAAATTATTAAAAAATTATTTTTTATTTAAAAATTATTATAAAACGATTTGGATTTTTTTTATATTAAATTAAAATATAAAATGAACCTTATTTTATCAATTTTATCAAAGACATGTATTTTATTAAAATCTTTCGAAGACTTGTATTATATCAAAGTCTTCACAAGAAGATAGACTTGTATTTTATCAAAGTCTTTCTAAAACTTGTATTTGTCTAAGGAAGACAAAATTTTCGTAAAAATTTTGACATGTCATTAAAGAATTGTATTATATAAAGTCATCAAAAACTTATAAGTATCTAATGTAAAATTTTAGTGAAACTTTTACATGTCACGACATCTTTATTATTAAATATTGTTTAAAAAATAATTTAATAACAAAACATAAATTTAATTAAAATAATTTTAATGAATTAATAAATTCATTTAAAAGTAGGTTAAACTTAATATTTCATATAAATAAAGTCAATTGCATCCACGTCCATTTTAATGAAATTGAAATTAAAATAAATTTATAATAATTATATTTCTATCTTGAGCAAGAGAAGATGAGAATGTAAACCCAAATTCCATATAAAAAAATATTTCTATCTTGAGCATAGATAAGATGAGAATGTAAACCCATATTCCATAATAAAAAAACAAAACGTTTATTAAATAAAATATTTTAAATATAAATTAAAAAAAAAAAAAACTTTTTTCAATACCATTTTCATAAAAGTACTTAATATTTATATATTTTTCCATAAAATAAATCTTAAATGCAATTTAAAATAAGAAAATTGTTATGATACATTCTTCACATTTTATATTATATATATAATTTGTGCTTTTAGCTTAAACATTTATTTTTTATTTTTTTATTAATTTTTTTTTTAAATCATAAGTGAGAGACAACAATATCACATTAAAAAACCAAATGGTTAATGGAACTTTTAAGGTTTTTTATCTCTTTTCTCTTTTTTTTACTAAGCAGCCATTCAAATATATTACACTTAACATGAGTGTTTAAGATTATTGTATGCTCAAGATAATTGTAAAGGAGTGTTATAATAATAAAAACAATTTTTTGTGTTGTTTTGTTGGCTTTAAAAAAGAGTTTGAAAGAGTGCTTAGAACCAACCTTTGGTATGAATTAGAAGAGATAAAAGTTCCTTTCAAGTTGAGAGTTATTATAATAAGGTTATATGATGATGTTATTGTCACTTTAGGAACATTGAGAGCTAGTTGGAAAAAATTAATTGTAATATAGGAGTTAAACAAGGTTGTCCCCTGTCCCTTGTCCCCTACCTTTTTTGGCATATACATTGACAAGTTAGAAGGTTGTTTAGAAGAAGTAGGTTGTGTTAACATGACTCTAGCTAGATTAGTCATCATCCTTCTTCTTTATGTTGATGATATTGTTCTTATGCAAGACGTCCCCATGATCTCGACAAGAAACTAAAATTTCTCAAGGATTTATGTTCTGGTACAAGAATGAATATTAACATTGACAAAACAAAGGTTATACTACTCAAATCCAAAAAAAAATCTCACGCTAGTTTTGTCTATGATAACAATACTTTGGAGGAAGTGACTTCATACAAATATCTCAAAATCAATCTCAATCACAAGTATAACTAGAACTATGACATTAATAAAATGATAACGAAGGGTAGAAAGCTTACTATGGCCTTGAAAACAACTATAAATCAGTGGATCTTTAGGTTTGGATTAAGAAGAAACTCCTCTTTAAGACTCTCATCACTCTTGTTATCTTATATGTTGTGAAGTTTGGGGATACAACATCTTTAAATAATCGTGCAGAAAGATAGAGAAAATTCAAAAGAGTTTTATAACTTGCAATCCTAAAATTAAATGCAATACACCCTATCATATCCTCCTCATAAAGCTAGTCTTCCCCCTATTGAGAGCATGGCTATGACTAGGTACCTAACGTACAAAACAAGATAAACATGATGGAAGATAAGAGGCTTCCTAAGATTGCTTCAAACTCCAACGAAAACCACTTGCAACTCAAGTGAGGTTGGCATAAAGATGGCAAGTCTTAGCTAAATCATTGGGGAATTGAAGAAGAGGTCACTCTAAAAAATAATAATATTATTAAAAAAATTATTACCTCTAAACTTAAGGAGAAATTGTAGTACGACAAAAAATTAGAGGATAAGAGAAAATTAAGATACTATAAAGACATGAGCAACCCTAATCTAGAGATAAAAAATATCTATCTATTTTAAGTGACATAAAGAAAAAAATAAGCATTGCTAAAATAAGAACAAACTCTTATGAGCTCCATCGTGAAAGAGTGCATTGGACAATTTCTAAAATGTTGTGGGTCGATACAATTTGTCATGTTTGTGACACTAAGAAGATGGAAGATGAAAAACACTTTCTTTTAAAATGTCATGTGTATGCCTACATTATATGTCGATTTCAAAATATTTGTTACAAAACTGATCTTCCTAACATTTTAACTCATCAAAACTGTAATGATTTAGGAATACTTTTCTTAAAACAAATAAAAAAAACAAAACTTTAAAACAAATCAAGTAATTTCTTACTTTTTCTTAAAATTTGATAAATTAAAATTAATATCAATAAACATTAATAATAATCATCATTATTAAATTAAAATCTATTTTATAAATATCATTTTGATTTTTGCTTATTTTGATTCTCTTCCTTTATTCACAAATCCTCTCTCACAAATATTATTATAAATTGAAATTTTATATAAAATCTTCAAAGAGATAACGAAATTGTCAAGGTCTCCTTCTTTGCATGAGCAAGGGACCACTCAAATATATTACACTCATTCTGATCGTTTACATTATAATGTTTTCGTGGGACCACATAAGAAATGATAAGCTCTTCCACTTGGAAACAAAGTGTAAGCATGCACTAACTTTATAACATTTTTTCATAAACATGGTTCAAAACATGATTACAAGAGTTGCATCTAGATAATATTGCAGCACACTCATACATAGACCACCAAATTCATTATAATGTTTTTGAAAAGGAATACACTTTTTCACTTTATCTTTTTATTTTAATACAAGCAACTTGCATGGTCATCATGTCAGGCAACTATTGCTTTATTCCATGGCAATGTGGAAAATAAAAGAGATCCTTCTCCCATATGTTCACAAGTCATAGTAATGAAATTCTCCTTTTTCTTTTTCCTTTTCTATTATTGTCAATTTGGTTCATAACATGAGGAGGAGATAAAATTATTGAGGTTTGTTGTGTGATCGGTAGGGTAGAGCACTAGTTATGAGTGGTATTATGAAGATTATAAATTCATTATCTTTATATTCATAATTATAATTATATTTTGTAATTTTTTTCAATTCTAAAAATAGATTTATAATTATAATTATATTTTGTAATTTTTTCCAAACTCTAAAATCAGATTCATAATTATAATTATATTTTGAAATTTTTTTCAAATTCTAAAAATATATAGTAAATTACTTTTGTAATAAAAGGAATTGTTTTCATAAATTTGACATGAGTTTAATATAAATTTTGGGTACTATAATGTGATCCAAATTTTATGCATAGTGGAATGGTTTTTTGTCTAATTGTAAATCAACCCAAATCGTTGAAAAATTGATCAAAATTCTGACTCGATTGAAACTTTGACTTCTTATGTTGTTGGATATTTGTAGCTTCAAAGAAGTTTTCCGCATGATTAGACCATGCCCACAACTACATCATGGAAGTTAAATAAACCATTTTTAAAAGAGAATGAATCAAAAGTGTAGTGGTAGTTGATTGTCTAAATGTCTAATAACAAACATTTTTATAATCAAATCCCAATAATACTTCCACACAGAGTTGTAAGAGTGTCATGCTTCTCTCCATGCAACCACATGCAACCACATAGACATTAAAATTTGAAACATTAAAAAACCATGAAGGGCCTCGTAGTTGAAGATAGAAAGGGGGTTTAAAAGGATATGTTGTGTTGGAGCAGGCAATTTTGGAAGTTAAGCGCAATAAGTGAGGCAGAATGGACCAAAGGAAATAGTGTACACCAGAGAATGAGGAGAAAGCAACGTGCAAGAAGGAAAAGGAAGCGACGCGTCAAGAAAGAAGGAAGACCAACGCAGAGTCAAAGAAAGAAAGAGTTAGATCGAAAGCCAACCGCGCAGAAGACGGTTAGAAAGTGGACAAGTGGAGTCCACTTAGAATTAGGGTTTTTTAGTCAGTATAAGGGTTTTTATGCATTTTTTATTATATATAGAGGATGTATAAGGTAGATAGGAAGGCATCAAGGGGGAGTCAATAAATTATCATTGTGAAGAACCTAATTTTGGAGCAACTTTTTGAGTCTGACTCTTTCTGTTGTTCAGAGCTGTGGAGCTCATATGGAGTCAATGTTGAGTTGTAATTGAGGGTCAGGTCGCAAGCTATAGAGCTTGGTGCGACGCTGGTCAGCCTCACCATTCAGAACTTACGATGTAATGCGCGCAACCCAAGATTTTTTTTATGAAGAATAAGAAATAAGAAAAAGATCTTTGTGGACGTAGCCCAGGGGTGGTGAAACACGGTAAAAATGGTGTCTTTATTTTTGTTGTGTTCATTTTATATGCTTTATAATGAATAAATGGTTATATGAATGCATATGTTAGGGTTTATATACAGCATGCACTAGAATAATTATGTATAATAGATGTTATTAAATGGATAAAGTAGTAGATCTGATGAATGTTATAGTAGAATGCATGTTAAAGTAGAAGCATAAGTAAAACGAACATCCCCAATCTGTAACATCCCCGACCACCAACCCCTGCCGGGTAACGCTACCCAAAACAAACTTAGACTTGTATTTACTACTCTGATACCATTCCTGTGACATTCCCAACCTTAAAGAGCAGGTCAGGCCATGCCACCAAGTAACTTTGCTGAAATAATCACGTATAAAACTTAACCGGAAGATAGAGATAACATCTGGTATTCACACTTATAAATATATATCTATCTAATGAAATTAAACAGAAGCAACATTTAACACATACATGCAATATATATACATATATATACAAGTATTCACAGATATAAAACTTAACTAGAAGATAGAGATAACATCTGGTATTCACACTTATAAATATATATCTATCTAATGAAATTAAACAGAAGCAACATTTAAAACATACATGCAATATATATATATATATATATATATATTTCATGTATGTTTTAAATGTTGCTTCTGTTTAATTTCATTAGATAGATATATATATACAGGCATTACTGATTAATTATAATGCAAATACAAATACACAACATACAACGAACACAAAATTGGTACTTATCTTTTAATAGATGACCACTAACTGTGTGCAGACCTTCCACGAACCTCCCAGCCTTAGACCACACTGCTCATCATGCTTAGCAGTGGGTCACCCCCGAGATGGGACTAAACTCCATCGGGCAAGCGAATTCTAGGCTTGGCAAGGACAACAAGGAAGTTTCACCAAACAACAGGAAGGATCTTTTATCCCATGATCCACTTACACCCACAACCCACAGACCCTCATTCCCCACATGACTGCTCCACCCCAGGAGGGTACACCTTCACTAATACAAGTCCATCGGCTTCTGCACCTCCCTTACCTTGGGCTTTAGCAACAGGTTGGACCAGAAGTCTCAGATTACTGTAGCTGCTACAGGATTCCCTTCCAGGAGAACTCACTTCCCAAAAAACTCTCTCACTTGGGAGAGTTCCTCACATGCCTGACAACTTGCTTCTGCAATTCAACTCCTAAGCAAAAAATAAACAACATTTAGCTGCACATGGGTGATGGTAGGAACAGAAAATGTGTATTGACACCGAAAATGAAAACAACCAAATGCTAAGACACAACACAGCTCAGGCGAATACAATTGTGTCAGGCTTCACAGGAGACACACAGGGTAACTCAAATACGACCGCAGGATTCCAAAGGTGTGTGCTAGGTACAGAGGCATTGACGATGGAGAACTGGTTCAATGTGTGAATCCCCAGTCAATCGAGAAGGTGACAGAATTACAGAGAATCATAAGGGTCGTGAGGAAACTCCAACTGGTCCAGACGCAAGGATGGGAACAACGCCAGAGTGGGAAGTGAACCCCCAATGAGTTGGATTTCCTAGCTATAAAATGCATGCGCCCAGGTTGACACATGTCTTCCTGAAGCCGCATGAGTTCCACTTAGCACTCGTTCCCCTTTCTCCCAGGAACTTAGGACAACACGCCTTATTTTGTAATACCGCGAGGTCAAGCCCCTACTGAATTGTAATTTTTCTTATAGGTTGGTGAGTCAAGTGATTATAAGCTGAGGAACTTATATGTTTATTAAGCTGGTGAGCCATATGCCAAGGCCAGGAGATTGATATTTTTTGTACATGTAATTATGCAGATCATTAATAAAAATATAAGTGTTGATGCGTGTAGACCGACCATGAAGAAGAGTTATGGGGGACTAAGCTCCAGTAGGTAGGGTAAGGAAGGGGGGGCTAAGCTAGGGGGCTTACCTCTAGAGGAATAATATTTTAATATTAATTCCTGAAGACTAAGGTGGACATGATATGTTTTTGTTATCCTAAGTTTCTGGAAAGGGGATGTAGGATAAATGGAGCACATGTAGCTCCAGGAAGACAAGTGTCGACCTGGGATCATGCAGTTAAAAGCTGAAGCATCAGCTGTGTTGGGGGTTTGCTGGTCATTCTTCCATCCTCTGCTTGAGTCTGTCTTGTCCATTCTCCCATCCTTCATCTAAACCCGAGACCTCTGTCATCTGACCTCTGTATACCCTCATGCATCTCTGAAAACAGAAACTATGAAGCTGTCTTGTGCTGCTTCTTGTGAATCCTAACGCAATTGTAGTCACCTGAGCCATGTGTGAATTAGCATTAGGTTGTTTCCTTTTGGGTGTCCATAACCACTTTTCCCTGTTGTTGTTGATGTTAATGTTGTTATCACCGTACCCAGTTGTAGCTGAGTCGAAGACTGGTTGAAGAGGCAGGTTGTCAGGCCTGTGAGAAACTCTCACAGGTGAGAGAGTTTGTTGGGAAGTGAGTTATCTTGGAAGGGAGTCCTGTAGCAGCTACAGTACTCTGAAAATTCTGGTCCAGCCTATTGTTGAAGCCAAAGGTAAGGGAGGGGTACTAGCCGATGGACATGTATTAGTGAAGGTGTATCCTCTTGGGGTGGAGCAGGCGTGTGGGGAATGAGGGTCTGTGGGTTGTGGGAATAATTGGCTCCTGGAATAAAAGATCCTTCATGTTGCTTTGTGCAACTTCCTTGTTGTCCTTGCCAAGCCTAGAATTCCCTTTCCCGATGGATTTTAGTCCCATCTTGGGGGTGTAACATCCCTGACCACCAACAGGCCGGGAAATGCCACCCACACAACCTTAACGTAGACTTTAAAGCTCTAATACCATTTTGTAACATCCCCGAGCACCAACAAGCTGAGCAATGCTACCAACACCTGCAACTCTATTGCTCTAATATGATCTATGATAGCTCCAGACTTAAACTACTAGCTATGCCACATAGAGATACTTGTGGAAAAACATACACATCTATATAAACATAGAATGACTATTCTACATATATATAAATAATAACGTGGAAATAACAGTAAGCCTACACATGCAACATATACAACATATACAGGCAATACTCATCAATTACAACATATGTACCATTACACATCATGTAAATGAACATAAAAGTGGTACTTATCTTTTATTAGAAGACCACCAACTACATGCAGAACTTCTACGAACCTCCCAGCCATGGACCATGCTACTCATCACGCTCAGCAGTGGTCACCCCCGAGCTGGGACTAAGCTCCACCCAAGTCAAGGGAATCCTAGACTAGGCTGAGGTTACAGGAAAACTGCACAGAGAAACCGGAAGGATTCTCTCCAGGAGCCTTCTTACACCCACTACTGACAGACTCTCATTCCCCACATGCCTGTTCCACCCAGAAGTACACACCTTCACAAGCACAGTCCATCGATGCTTCACCTCCCTCTCTGGGTTTTGGCAACAGGACAGATCAGGAATTCTTGGAGCTCCATAGCTGGTGTTGGACTCTCTCTGGGAGAAAACCACTTCCCAACAGACTCTCTCACCTAGAGAGAGTTTCTCACAGGCCTGACAACCTGTCTCTTCTACCACAGGCTTGACAACCCACTTCTTTAGCACATTCCTTGACTCAACTCTAGCCAAGTGAGGACAATAGTAACAGTTCAGCACTCATTCACACAGGAATGAGAGAAGGAAGCAAGCCACACTCAGTCCAGGAACAGTGTGGCCACCACAACCCATAGTTACGACACCACATGGCTCAGACAAATATAAAATACAAGGGCTTCACAGAAAATGCGGCTCAGTCCACGGGTTCTCACTGGTTTCAAGATGTGTGACTAGAGGACAAAACACAGAGGTCAATGATGGAGCCAAACAGGATAGACGATGAATGGTAGAATAACCAGTGAACCCAGTCAGAGGTTGGAAGAATGACTCGTGCCCCTCATCATAGTTGACGCTTCAGCTTTTAACTGCATGCGCCCAGGTCCACACTTGTCTTCTTGGAGCCGCATGACTTCCACTTAGCACACGTCCCTTTATAGGAACTTAGGACAACACTCAACATGTCCACCTTAGCCTTCAAGAAATAATAATAAATTATTATCCCTTTTAGAGGTAATCCCCCTAGCTTATCCCCTAGGCCCACACACTTAGCCTCCTCCCTTACCCAACCTTGTGGAAGCTTAGTCCCCCATCACTCTTTCTTCGTGGTCTGTCTGCACGCAACGATATTTATATTTTATTAATGATCTGCATAATTACATATACAAAATTAGGCTCCTGTCCTTTAACACTTAGGCTCTTCGACCTACTAAACACATAAGCCCACCAGCTTATATACACTCGGCTCACCAGCCTATAAACATGTTTACAATTTATAATAAAACTGGGGCACTACTGAGGGATATTACAATCCCCTCCCCTTATTTTTGCACAGTCCTCAGTGCAACTCTTTACATAACATCAACAAGATTTCCAAAATCTTCAAAAATATGCGGGTATTATGCTCGCAGCATCCTCATGCTCCCATGTCACGTCCTTAGGACTGTACAAGGTCCACTGGACCTTTACAAGCCCTATGGCTCGATTCCAGAGCTGTTTTCTCTTCCGGTCCAATATGCGCACTGGATGCACTTGCAAGACACCTTCTTGCTCCACCTGAATCACATTCCAATTGATTACATGATTAGCATCAGGTATATATATTTCTTAATCAATTAAATATGAAACACATTATGTTCAGTCATGGATGCAGGTAATGCAAGAATATATGCAATGTATGTGTGTGTGTATATATATATATATATATATATATATATATATATATATATATATATA
>JZKD02S1817944.1:301113-318431 GCA_000966675.3 Picea glauca | reverse complement strand
TATATATATATATATATATATATATATATATATATATATATATATATACAGACAATTTTAATAACATTATAACCTGTATACAACATACACAACATGCAATAAATAGAGAATTGTACTTATCTTTTGATTGAGAAGACCTTCCACCCCTTAGCAAGGCTATGACTCCATCGAGGCAATGGCTTCCCAAGATAGCCTCGGTCCACAATCCTTATCCACATGGTCTAGGACAAGGTACCAAACCTCATCAACACTCCAACCATTCAAACCTCAACAACACTCCAACCAACGGTCACTCATTCCCCACATGCATGTCCCACCCCACGAGTGTACACCTTCATTGTCACACAGTCCATTGGCTACTACACCTCCCTTTACTTGGGCTTCAGAAACAAGTCGGCTCAAGAATTCTTAGAGCACCGTGGCTCCCAGAGTTCCAACTACCCTCAGAGATTTCCAATCAGCATCTTTTCAAGCTACTCTTTGTAATCAAAATTCTAACTTTAATCAACATCATCTCATCTGCATCACCCACGGGCAGTTATCATGAAAAAACATAAAAGAATTCATTTAGGAACTCCAATTAGTTCAAAAGGGAATTCAATTTTTATCCCCAAAACATGAAATTCTATTTCATGATTCATCTTGGTTGTTTCCATATTATGAATGCAAACATCCTTGTGGTTTTCCACAGGCACCAAACTGCATACCATTTTTCTTGTAATGGTTCCTCTTGCATACAACCAACAAATTGTCAGTATTTTTTGTACATCATAATTCAACATGTACAACACCTTATTCAATGATCTTAGAATTGCCTGGACCTAGAAATTCAATCAAAATTACCAAACAATTTAACCAAATAGAATGACTCATCATTCTATGCATATGCATGTTCATAATTAATAACAGTAAGTTTATTATTTCAATTTTTCTGAACATAAAATTTTATGTAGTCTCTACTCCTATGACTACCTGGCTTGCAACTTTCCTGTTGCAATGTCTAGAAACTCCTTAAATGTCCTCAACTTCATGAGTTCACAACATTTCAGTTGTTAGTAACAATTATTTCCATGCAATAATATATATGCATGTACTTACAAAACTCATTCAACCATTGCATTTAGTATACAAATCTATCACTTACTATGCATGCGTGCAATTCTCAATGCATTCTCATTCAGTGCTCCTTGCATTGAATTACAAAATGCTCTTTATCTCAGTCATGTATCTCACCATCTAGGAGTTGGAATTCTGGTCAATGTGTTGTCACATTCTCCACACACTTTCTATTGTCTTCCCAATTAATTGGATGCCTTCCTTTTCGACCCGAACACTACTCCAAGAATATAATTTTGTGGTGTTCATTAGTGTTAGCAAAAAGGTTGCAGCCCAAGTTTTATTTAAAAGTAGGAAGCTTTTAGTACTTGTGTGGCTCATAACCTTTCCATATCCAACCAGGTCCTAGTCTCATACATGACTAGCTTATTGGCATTCATTCCTATAACAAGTTCTTATTTTTTAATTCTTTGGTTATTACCCCATAACCAAATTAACATGACATTCTACTGTGTCAGTGTGTGCATTCCGAAGCTAAAAATATTTGAATTAATACAGGCCTCTAGCCTTTACCACATTCAGTGGTATGCATTCAATAATATAATCATGTGATTTTATAAAATAACTCTAGCAGAGGAAATTCTTACCAAAATTTCCTTTCAGCAATTATGCAAAAAGAGTGATAAAAAGTCATACCTGCATGACTGCCATTAATACATTTTTATACTACCTGAATATCTGATGGCAATAGAAGCTTTCATGCTTCTTTTATTAAACTTATAACCAACACTTCAACCCTCTGTTGCTTCCTTCTGTATGCAACAGCATCACCAACAACACTTGAAAACATGCAAGCATTCTTTCCTCTAGCTGACCCAATGAGCCATAACATACTTGCTGCCACAAAAATTGCAGCAATTTCTTTCCCATGTGCAAATTTTCCTTGTTAAACCCAGAAGTCTTCAATTCTTCCCAGATTCCTGAATCTTCTTATGCTCCCACTGTGATCACTGTGCATGATTATTCCTTCCCTTAGCACTTTCGACGTAGTGCCCCCACCTCAGCGGGGTCTGTTGACCTCTCAGTCAATGCATCCTCAAATCTCAGAGTTTGGGAAGCTCTTTGGGTCCTTACTAGAACCTCCACGAAACAAATCCATAGGGCTTGTGCGAAACCTCACCCACAAGAACTAGCGGCGAGCGCAAGCTTCCTCTACGTGACCATCGAATATGACCACGCGCATATCCAAAAGGCATTTTGGGATTTCGCGTATCGGGTGTTTTGATATGAGTCACCCTTGACTCTCTCTATCCCCAAAATCCAAAATAAGAGTCTAGCACATGCTAGCTCTTCTCTTAACTTCCACCGACATGACCTCTAGCTATGACCTGGGGCCCAACTTCTGAGTGCTACAAGACTTTACCCTTCAGGAACTTTGAGGATTAGCTCTCCTCCTTTCTCCTGAGGTCTGAACCCCCGAACCCCATTTGCCTCAGATCAACCTTCCCCAGCTTTCCAGGTTTCGACAGTCTAGATCAATTCCTCGCGAATCGACAATTCACGTTTCTGGGTTTCGAAAAATAGTTCCCCTCTTTTCTTCTGATATCTATTATTTTGAAATCCACATGAGTCAGATCCAATGACTGACAACTCCTCGTAATCTAGTGGTGTGGATTCTTTGTCGTGAATCGGGACTTCGCGGTTCGCAAAATCAGAAAACAATTCTCTTCCCCTTTCCAACTTCTGACTTCACAAAATTCAAGTGCGTCAGATCAATGACTCACACTCACCATGATTCAATGGTCTACATCTCTCCTCACGAATCAAATGTTCGCGTTTTGAGATTTTCGAGAGAAACTTTCTCTGTTCTCCCAACTCCCGATTTCTGATTTCCAGATGAAAGGAATCAACAATTCAATCTTCCTTGAGATTGACAGTTCGCTACCTCTTCTGATATTTCAAGTGTTGAATGACTCTCAGCGTTATCCTCCTCATAGTTTCTTTTGATCTAATGATACAAGGATATCGACTCTTCTCCCTCCAAGGATTACTATCGTCCATTCAGGTTCTCAATGACTTCTTGCCAAATATATTGGCGTCAATTCTTCTGGATTTGACTTCCTCCCTAACTTGAAGGATTTCGAATATTTCTAAGGCTTCGACGGTGTTTTCCCTCTCAATCTTCTGTTAATGAAATTTTAAATTCACCCTGGTGCACACTTACGCTTTGCGTGCGAACTTGCACTATTTCTCCTTGATATTTTAACTTACTCAGTCTCAAAGGGACTCGGCTCTTCTGCATCTTCCAAAATACTTTATGGTGCCCTCCTGGAACACTCTACACTCGTCTTCTTGAGCCCTTCGAACTTAAAACAGGTTCCCTCTATACGCACTCCTTGAGCTTGATATGCACACTCTTCATACAAAATTTCTACGCTATCTCTTCTAAGCTTCGAGTCGAAAAAGACTCTCTCACGCGCAGTCCTTGCACTCAGTATGCACTCCGTTCATGTCTTACAGAAGAGAACACTTGAAACTTATTCAATTTCTTCACAAACTCATTCACTCACCAAGAACATCATACATTCACAAAACACATAATAACAGTAAACTATGAAACAATATCAACACTGTACAATTGGATCAATTTTCTCTGTTCTGTTCTTTTCACAAAAAAAACATGATTACAACTCCTGTCTTTCACAGACACATTACAATGAAAAATTCGTATAAAGACCAAGATGTCTCTCTCTCACCTTTTTTCTTCTATCTGAAGACATCTCTAACACTTTTTATGTTTTAATGTAACCTTTACATATGGATTCCTCTTTCTGAGACCTTCCCAATCATAACTTCCTTGCTCAATTCTGATCCTTGAGTAGAAAGTTGTGATCCTTTAAAACTTGTGCTTCTTTTCCGATGCACTTCTTGTGCAATGATCTCTTTTCTCTGAGCTAATTGCTCTTAGATCTTGGTTGGACCCTATCACAAAGTTCCAGGTCTTTAGTATTCTTTTGGTGCGGGTTTGAACCAGACAAAACCCACTTGCTTCCTTCCTAACCCTTTTCCCTTCTTTAGCACAGTTTTTGGGCACTAGCCCCAGTTCTCTTAGCCCCTGACCCACGTGACCATGGGTCATAATCAAGCGCTAGATAAATATTGTCTTACCCATGGCTTCAGCTTCGGAAGTTTTCAAAGCACAACAAAACAATATCTCAGAGTTCCGAGTTACCGAACTCGCGAAGTAGGGTGGATCAACCATCCAAGTCTACTCAACCTCTGATGGTTGACACTTACTATGGAACCTTAGGCGTCTAAGTTCTGGAAGTTCAGGTCTTCAGGAATTCAGAGCTTTGAAGGATCTTGCATCCACACATCCAAACTGTTAATCTCCAAACATTCCCCATGTCACCTTTGTTTACATCATTACGTCACATCACTTAACGTTTTCCAATTGTGAGGGCATGCAACGATGGTTTGGAGTAACCCACATTTTATCCCACAATTCTTTTGACCCTAACACGTAATCCCTCGATGAAACTGTGGTTTGGATTGCAGGACCGCCTTGGAGAATTAACTCCCATACAACTTGGGTCCCCGCAATGCCTCATGGCCATTTATCTTGATGTATCGTGATCAACTCCACTATGGGTCCTCCGACCTTTAACTTCGATATGTAACCTCGGGTCCCACTAACCATGCTCATACGGAGTTCCACGTGGTAGAATACTAGTGGCTGACTCGTGGCCCAATTATATGGGTGTCGCATGTCATGTTCCATATGGCATTTCAACCTGCCATGGGCTCGAAACCCACTGACACGTGGAACACATACCATGTGTCCATGTCCATCCAAGTGACATCATCATGACTCACTACTTCAGGTCTTTGAAAGATTTCACCCTTCATTACTGTGTTTGACCTTTTAAAATTGGCTTGATCCAACGGTCAAGCTCTCCTCTCAAGATCTACAGTGTAGATCCACTTCGGACCTTTGGGCTTTGGCCCTTCTCTTGTTTCTGACATCAGAATTCATTGAAGTCGTGAAGTCTGAAGGGATTCCAGGTTAACTCCTCTGCACCTTCCCCAGATCTGACGGTCATAACGGATTTCCCTTCCTTCTGAATAGATCCTACGGCACAGAATAGACTCAGTTACTTTGTGGATTTCCAAGGGAATTCATGGATAAATGCCTCACCACCTTACTAGATCTGATGGTCGTGAAGGATTCTCATCCTCCCAAACAAATCCTAAGGTCCACATTACTTTGTGGCCCAACACCACTTCTGTCATGGTTTTACGACACTGCTACTCCTCCTAAGCTTCTTAACATGGCCAAGGTAACCTCTTGGCACTCAGGACTGTTCTGAGGTTCGAAATTGGTTTCTCCAGACACAATTTCCACCTTAAACCTTGGGTCCAATGACCACTTACCCAGCTCATCCAGGCTCCACGTTGAAACCATGGGTCAGAACTTGAGTTTTTTCCATTTCAACAACTCCTTCCGAAACTCTTGCTTCAACTTCCACTAACATGGCCCATTCATGCTCAGTGTTCTAACCATGCTCTACTACCAAATTGTAACATCCTCGGCCACCAACAGGATGGGAAATGCCACCCACACAACCTTAATGTAGCCTTTAAAGCTCTGATACCATTTTGTAACATCCTCGGCCACCAATAGGATGGGCAATGCTATCAACACCTGCAACTCTATTGCTTTAATTTGATTGGTGACAACTTCAGCCTTAAACTACTGGCTATGCCACACAAAGATACTTGCGGAAAAACATACACATCTATATAAACATAGAATGACTATTCTACATATATATATAAATAATAATGCGAAAATAACAGTAAGCCTACACATGCATCATATACAACATATACAGGCAATACTCATCAATTACAACATATGTACCATTACACAACATGTAAATGAACATAAAAGTGGTACTTATCTTATATTAGAAGACCACCAACTATGTGAAGAAATTCCATGAACCTCTCAGCCATAGAACACGCTGCTCATCACGCTCAGAGGTGGTCACCCCCGAGTTGGGACTAAGCTCCACCCAAGGCAAGGGATTCTTAGACTAGGCCAAGGTTACAAAAAAACTGCACAGAACAACTGGAAGGATTCTCTCCAAGAGATTTCTTACACCCACTACTCATGGACTCTCATTCCCCACATGCCTGTTCCACCTGGGAGTATACACCTTCACAAGCACAGTCCATCAGTGCTTCACCTCACTCTCTGGGTCTCGGCAACAGGACAGATCAGGAATTCTCAAAGGTCCATAGCTAGTGTTGGACTCTCTCTGGGAGAAAACCACTTTCCAGTAGATTCTCTCACCTGGAGAGAGTTGCTCATTGGCCTCACAACCTACCTCTTCTACCACGGGCTTGACAACCTTCTTCTTCAGCACATTCCTTGACTCAACTCCAGCCAGGTGAGGAAAACAATAATGGTTCAACGCTCATTCACACAGGAATGACAGAAGGTAGCAAGCCACACTCAGTCCAGGAACTGGATGGCCACCACAACCCACAGTTACAACACCACATGACTCAGACAAATACAAAATACCTGGGCTTCACAGAAAACGCAGCTCAGTGCACGGGTTTTCATGGGTTTCAGGATGCGTGACTAGAGGACAAAACATAGAGGTCGATGATGGAGCCAAACAGGATAGATGGAATATGGAAGAATAACCAACGAACCCAAGCAAAGCTTGGAAGAATGACTCGCACCCCTCAACACAACTGACACTTCAACTTTTAACTACATGCGCCCAGGTTGACACTTGTCTTCCTAGAGCCACATGAGTTCCACTTAGCACACGTTCCCTTTACAGGAACTTAGGACAACACTCAACATGTCCACCTTAGCCTTTAGGAAATAATAATAAATTATTATCCTCTTTAGAGGCAAGCCCCCTAGCTTAGCCCCTATGCCCACACACTTAGCCTCCTCCCTTACCCAACCTTGTGGAAGCGCAGTCCCCAATCACTCTTTCTTCGTGGTCAATATGCATGTAGCGATGTTTATATTTTATTAATGATCTTCATAATTACATATACAAAATCAAGCTCCTGGCCTTTAACACTTAGTCTCTCCGGCCTAATCAACACATAATCCCACCATCTTATATACACTTGGATCACCAGCCTATAAACATGTTTACAATTTATAATAAAACTGGGGCACTACTGGGGGATATTACAGTGGGGATCTACTGCTGAGAGTGATGAGCAACATGGTCTAAGGCTGGGAGGTTCGTGGAAGGTCTGCATGAAGTTGGTGCATTTAATCCATCTAAAAGATAAGTATCATTGTTGTGCTTAATTATGTATTTTATGCATGTTTTGTGATGCTTGAATGTTATCATGTATTCCATTGTGTATATGAATTACGATTAGTTCCATTGATTCTGAACTGGTAGCTCTAATTTTGTGTTTATCATGATTAAGTGTTTTAAATTCATTAAAATTCATATATATATCATATAAGTGTATATTCCGCATGGTAGCATTACCCGATCTGTGGAGGGTCGGGGATGTTACAAAATGGTATTAGAGAAAGGTTACTATAGTGAGCCTGGATGGGCCATGTTAGTGGAATTTGAAGCAAGAGTTTCGGAAGGAGTTGTTTTCAAAATGGACAAAACTCAAGTTCTGACCCAAGGTTTCAATGCAAAGCCTGGATGGGTTGGGTAAGTGGTCATTGGACTCAAGGTTCAAGTGAAAATTGTGTCTAGAGGAACCAATTTTGAACCTCAGAATGTTACTGAGTGCTAATAGGTTACCTTGGTCATGTTAAGAAGCTCAGAAGGAGTAGCAGTATTTTAAAGCCACGACAGAAATGGTGTTGGACCACAGAGTAATGTGAACCATAGTATCTATTTGGAAGAAAAGGGAAAACCTTTACGACCATCAGATATGGAGAAGGTGTAGAAGGGTTAACCTAGAAGCCCTTCGGACTTTGCGACTTTAGTGAAGTTGATGCAAAATAAGAGAAATCTCGAAGCTCGAAGCTCTAAAGCTCCGAAGTGGATCTACACCGTAGATCTGGGGAGAAGAGCTCGATCGTTGGATTAACCAATGTCGAAAGGTCAAACATAGTGGTGAATGGCGAAAGCTTCCGAAGCTCTGACATCTGAAGTTAATCTAGACAGTCCGTCAAGAGGGACGTGTGTCAACAGATTCTAAGACTTCGGGGAAAGTCACTTCGAAGGATTTCAAGTGTGGAGTGTGACAAAATCTCGAAGTCCCTAAGGCCAAAGTAGATCGCAACCGTTTGTTGCAAAGGACATGCATCAAGAGATCATGTACTTCGTGTGGAAGCACTTAGTGAGGAGGAAAGTGTTGTGAGTTTGAAACTCCTGAAGCCCAAAGTGTCGAAGTCACTCATAGTCGTTGATCGTGAAGGAGGACACACGTCGGTAGATCTTGAACTCCGGGGGAAAGCGCTCCAGGAAAAATTGAGCGTAGAGGAATTGAAACTCTCGAAGTCTGAAGCTC
Organism: Picea glauca; assembly: GCA_000966675.3. Lineage (NCBI taxonomy): Eukaryota > Viridiplantae > Streptophyta > Pinopsida > Pinales > Pinaceae > Picea > Picea glauca. Next base: position 309,848 of record JZKD02S1817944.1, on the reverse strand, counting down.
TGAAGCCTGAAGAGACAAAGTGGTGAGTCATGATGATGTCACCTAGAGGTGACGTGGACACATGGGTTGTGTGCCAAGTGTAAGTGGATTCTGAACTCTGGAAGATAGAAATGGCATTTGGAGCGTGACGCATGTCACCCATATGAATGGGCCACGTATCAGCCGCTAGTATTCCACCATGTGGCTTTCCATATGAGCAGGGCTAGTGGGGTCAAGGTTACATAACATAGTTAAAGGTTGAAGGATCCACACTAGTGTTGATCATGATACATTCAGATCCACAGCCAGGAGGAATTGCGGGGACCTAATTTTCACAGAAGTTAATTATCCAAGGCGGTCCTGCAATCCAAACTGTGGTTTCACTAAGGGGTTACGTGTTAATGTCAGAAGAATTATGGGATGAAAGGCGGGTTACTCCAAACCACCATTGCATGCCCCCACAATTGGAAAATGTTTAGTGATGTGACATAATGACATTACCAAAGGTGATTGGGAATGTTCAGACATTATCATTTTCTATGTGTGGATGCGAGATCCTCTAAAGCTCTGAACTCCCGAAGACTCGGAACTCAGACACCTGAGGTTCCATAGTAAGTGTCAGTTGTTGGATGCTAAGTAGATGTGGACATTTGATCCACCCTACGTCGTGAGTTCGGTAATCTGGAACTTCATGAGATTGTTGTGTCATGCTTTGAAACCTTCCGAAGCCGAAGGCCCAAGTAAGAACCAAGTGATATAGCATTTTGTCATGGCCCATGATCACGTGGGTTAGGGACTGAGAGAAAGGGGCTAGTGCCCGAAAATTATTACAGAGCAGAGAAGATCTTGGAAAGAAAATGAAATCTGAACGTTTTCTTAAATCATATTGGTTTATGAATGCTGTGGAAATTGTTAAGGAATGATGGCCTGACAAATTTTGGTTGATTGCACGTTGTGTTTGCAGAGTTCAACGAGTTTAGGACCGCAACGAATTTCAACTAAGTGCAGAGAAATGGAGGAGGCACATAACGCTTCCAGTTTAGAGAATGAAGTAAAAGGAATGGATGTCCATTTGGGAGTTGAAGGATCGAACTCCAATAGGAACGGATAAGAGATGGATAAGGAATGGCATATGATGAAAATCATTGAATGATTGTAGAAAGACGCCTAGGCTCACTGAGAAGATAACAAAAAGATCATGAAAGCAAGGGACCAAAAAGGAAAATTCAACTTAAAGTTGATGCAGAGTCTGGAAAGAATCGAAAAGAAGTTGGATAAGGAGAGTGACTCAAGAAAAACAGGGAGTCAAAAGAACCCTGAGAGGAAAAGAAGATCAAGAAGCATTAGCAAGCATCATCGTCACTCCCCAAAACATTCCAAGAAGGAGGCACACAATATTTCAATCCCATCACCTACCAGAAAACATAGGAGATCTGAAGTGGATGAACTGGAGGGTGAAATGAACAAGATTAAACCACCTACGTTTGATGGAGAACACAAGAAAGATGAAGATGTCGAGACTTGGTTGTTGGGCATGAGGAAATATTTCCAACTACAGAACTATTCTTCTCATGCAGAGGGAATAATTTCCATTTACCAACTTAAAGGAAAGGCATCCATATGGTGGGAGCAGCTTCTGCAAGTACAACACGTCAGAGAGAAGAATGTTACTTGGAGGGAGTTCAAGAGACATTTCGAAAAGAAGTACTTAACTAAGAGATACTACGACAGAAAGATGAAAGAGTTATTTGAACTCAAGCTGGGTAGTATGACCATTGATGAATATGAACGAAGTTTTTTGGAATTGTTGAAGTATGTTCCCTTCATCAAGGATGAGACTATCAAAATTCAAAGGTATCTGAGTGGACTGCCATCTTCCATCAGTGAAAAGATCTAGTATGATGACCCAAAAATAATGGAAGAAACTATAAGGAGAGCAAAGTGCTTATATGATTAGCAAAAAGAAAAGCCTACTTTCCAAAAATCTTGGGAATACAAGAAGAAGTTTAAGAGGGAGCAGAGGAAAAAGGGAATCAAACCAACATTTTTCAGGAACAATCTTCAAGGACAACCTGGTTTTAAAGAGCCCGAGAAGGTTGAAGTAGGTGGACAAATGACAAGACAACCACCTATGGAATGTTGGGTTTGTAAATGAAATCATAGGTACAGAGATTGCCCCCATAGAAATGAAAAAGTGAGAGTTGTCCACAATGTTCAGCAGGTAGAAACAGTGGAGGACATGGGTAGTAGAGTACCAATGATCTACGTAGCCCTAGACAACAAGCAAGCAAAATATCAGTCGCACATGATTTAAGTGGAAGGTATTATCAACAACCATGCCTTTACTATTATAATTGATTCAGGGGCTAGTCATAGTTATGTAGATCCTAGAGTGGTGGAAAGTTTGCAATTTTCTAGAAGCAAACATGGAAAATATTGGTTAGTGCAGCCAGCTACAGGAACCAGTTACAGAATTGGTTAAGTCATGTACAATGGACATGAATGGACTGAGCACAAGGGTTGAAATGAACAATATACCTTTAGGTTCTTATGACCGTCTTATTCAGATGGATTGGTTGGACCAACACCATGCCATATTATACTATAATAGAAAAGAATTCACTTGCCTAGATGAGGAAGGTAATCAGAGAACGGTCCAAGGAATTCCTAGAGCGGTTGTTGTTAGAGAAATTGAAGCAATGCAGCTGAAGAAGTACTACAGGAAAGGTTGTCAATTATTTGCAACCCACATGGAGGAAGCACCTAAGGATAAGGTGTCAAGTATTGAAGACCATGTAGTAATAAAATATTTTGAGGACGTATTCTGGGAAGTACTAGGACTACCCCTGAAGAGAGACATTGAATTCTCTATTAACCTGATGCCTGGAGCAACTCCAGTGTCAAAAACTCATTACAAAATGAGTACACCAGAGATGAAAGAACTGCAATTGTAGCTTGAAGATCTTCTGAAGAAGGGGTATATACGCCCAAGTGTGTCAACTTGGGGTGCCCCAGCACTATTTGTGAAGAAGAAATATGGGACATTAAGATTGTGCATCAATTTCAGACAGTTGAACAAAGTGACTGTTAAGAACAAGTATCCTCTACCAAGGATTGATGATATATTTGACCAGTTGAAGGATGCTAAGATATTTTCAAAGATAGATCTCAGGTCAGGGTATCACCAGGTAAGAATAAAGGATGAAGATGTCAGCAAGACCACCTTCAGAACAAGGTATGGTCATTATGAATTCATAGTGGTGCCATTTGGGTTGTCAAATGCACCCACTATTTTTATGTGCCTAATGAATGGTGTATTCAAAGAATATCTAGACAAGTTTGTCATAGTCTTTTTGGATGACATCCTGGTGTATTCCAAGTCAGAGGAAGAGCATGAACATCATCGGAATATGGTGTTACAGGTTCTAAGAGAGAACCAGTTGTATTCCAAATTGATGGGATAGTTGTGGACCCGAGAATATTGAGACCATCAGAGAATGGCTAGTGCCAAAGAATGTGACAGAATTCAAATCCTTTATGGGTCTAGTTGGCTACTACAAAAGGTTCATTGCAGGATTATCAAGGATATCTCACCCTATCACTTCCTTGCAAAGGAAGGAGAAGAAGTTTCAGTGGACAAAAGAATGTGAGAGAAGCTTCTAGCGATTGAAGTAGTTGTTAACCAATGCTCCAATCCTGAGGATTGCATATACGAATGAATATTCCATAGTATGTACAGATGCATGCAAAGAAGGACTGGGAGGATTCCTCAGCCAGAAGGGATTTGTAATATGTTATGAGTCCAGAAAGCTGAAAGAGCACGAAAATAACTATGCCACTCATGATTTGGAGTTGGTAGCCATCGTTCATGCTCTGAAGAAATGGAGGCATTACCTCGTGGGAAGGAGGTTTGAACTGAGGACAGATCATAACAGTCTGAAGTATTTGTTTGATCAACCAACCTTAAATGCTAGGCAGAGTAGATGGTTAGAATTTCTTTGTGAGTATGACTTTGATATCAAGCATATCAAACGAAAGGAGAACAAAGTGGCTAATGCACTCAGCAAGAGAGTGCATGAACTACATGTTACAACCATTAGCATGTATCAAACTGATATTAAAGGCAGAATTTTGGAAGCTGGAAATGCAGATTTGTAGTACAGGGAATTGGTAGCAAAGCTACAACAAGGTGAGATGCCACAGAAAGTGGAATATTATAGGTTGGGAGCTTATGGAATCATTCATAATCTTACCTAGTGAATTTAATGAAGCCCTTTGCTTCTTGGAGTCGTGTAACCCCGTCTGTCGACATCAACACAGTTTCCAGAAGGGTGACAATATCTTGACTTTCATTACCTTTACAGTGAGGAATCTTAGATCGCACAGAGGGAACCATCATTTCCTGTTGATGTCATCAAACCCCATAACATTTGACTTCAACAAAACCTCATGTTACGGTGGGTCTTACTAAGCAACTATTGCAGTTGTTTTATACTAGTCAAAGACCTATGAATTTTTTAGGCCATCAATGCCTACGAGACATCGACACTTCTTAAAAACATCCTTTCCTCTTTTTAGAGTATTTTCACTATCAAAATTGTCATCTGTCGTTATCAAACCTCCCTGGAGGGTGCCGTAGTTATCTACATCATCATACAACTTCAGTTGTTGTCTTACATTTTTTAGTTACATGAAACAAGCATAAGGCATGACCACCTCATTTGTATACATATTTTATTTTTCTCTCCCTAGAGATAGATTTGGGTCTCATGGTTTCCTCTCTCCCTCCGTTAGGATCACTCTTGCAATTATTATCAGCACTCTTCCTTACAATGGTAATCTCACTAGAAGAAACATTGATGTTGTTAGCACCAGAAGTCACCCTCCGATTGCAAAGAGGGTAAGCCCAGTACCCATTAGAGTTTTTGTGTCATAGGTTGGATTTTGGCTTGAATAGGTGGAGGTCAATGGCCAAAACTCAACAATATGAATGATGTTCAACATAGAACTGAACAGGAAATGCATGAAGTGAGGGCCACATTAACTTCAATCAGGAAATTGAGTTAAAGAGAGAGAAGAGGGAAGACTTAGTGAGAGAGGTGAATGAGACTGTTATGGGCATCAGGGCTTCCAGCATCTCTGGGAAGAAAACTCAAACTTAGGAGCCTTCTTGAGCTCAATTGATATTAAGAGGGAATGATTACATGCCAGTGTTGAACATAGATCTGAAGGGGTTGTAAGTTTTCTTAATCAAGTACCTGCATATAAAAAAACAAATACCCGACGTGAACAATATCTGATGATAAAGAGAATATAAAAACTATTTGATAAAACTGAAAATGAGCATGTGTACCTGAGCATGTCATGGAAAGGTGCTCCTTCGAGGAAAAGTGCAAATTATAACCCGAGGAAAATGACTGTGTAAATGGCCGAAAATGGTTCAAAAAATGGATCTTATGGGCTCCTATACCAAAAAAATGAAAGTGGGGAAAATGGATTAGATATGGACGATGGGCCCATAATGCCATCCCAGTTGCACCGATGTTATGGGTGATCGGGCAATAGTTTGGTGGGAGGACATGGACCTCCCCTTTACTTGAGGACTGATGAAGAAATATAATGAATTACATTCACGGGAGCATTGATATGGAGTGCCAGAGGAGGCTTAGGAAGATACGTGTGGCGTTCTGTGCCTAATGTGTGGCGGATATATGGGATAGATGGGAAATGATGAGTGTAATGCCCATATTCTGCACATTTGGCATAGGCGAAATTGGTTCGTATCTTTTTTTTCATGTGGTTGATGACTCCAAAGTAGCGGGGGACATACTTGGTGGAGTGGAAAGAAAAAGGGGTGCTTGAAGAAGCGCTATAAAATTGCGTAGCTTGGGAAGAGAAGGACATTTGTGAGTGGGGTGTCCTTCTCGTTCACATAAGGTGCAAGGGATTTGAACTCTGGGAGGTAGTGTATATTTTGGCTCGTTCTGCCTTTGTCTACCCGTGGTAGTGGTGGTATTGTTTCTTGTTGGAGGTGGTAATGCTACGAAAGGATTATGTAACAGGATATGCATCGACAATCCCTCTGTCTAAGGAGGGAGAGATGGTGGATGGAGATACCATATAGGTATGGCAAGGACCATGTTGGGAAGGGTGAGGGTAGCAGCTACCTAGAATGCTTCGACTCTAGGTGGGGGGTAGAAAAAGGGAATTTGGGTAATGGCTTAAGGGACTGTCTCCCAAACTGGGATTTTCCCCTGGAGGGGGGGGGGGGAGATCCATGACAAGTGGTGCGATGGCACCCTCAGGAAGCTTTTGAGGTAGTATTTCTTCAACTAGTGGAACTTTGATATGGGGAGGGGACTGAGTGATAGGAGTCTTGTCTTTGATTTTTGTTCCTKTAGAGGAAATGACACACACTTGTGCTGAAAAAAGATGGGTTTAGGAACAGTGGCGCTCCCAGATAAGTGCCCAACATGGATGGGTCTTGGAATAATCCAGAGCCAATGTTTACAACTGGAAAAAAATTTGAGCTAGTGTGTACAAGGAGAGGATGTTATCGATGTTGGCAGAATGGTTAGGCTCATAATGTGTAAGATGGTTGATGGTGATGATATTCCAATTATGGGGGAACATTATTGTACGAAACACAGAAGAGGTGACCGCCTTCATAGAATACATGTAGTTGCATTCGAGCAAGATATTGTAATCAAGTTGGGCGTCAATAACCTCAATGTCAACGAGGATGATTTTTCCCCCATGTTCTATGGGGACATTTTGACAAATCCCTGCAGAGGATGTTGGTCGACCATCATAAGCTTGAAGGGTGATGATAGAGGGTACTAGCTCATTGTTACACATTATTTTCGTCATCCCTATGATCGTTAATAATGTAAACCTATATGTTTCCTTCAGAGGGGTCACAGTGGCCTGAGTTCCTAAAGAGAGAAGGGAGAAGAACTTTTCGTGAGAAAAGAAATGGCTTTTTCCTTTGTAAAAACCTTATAAAAAGGGAAGTTCGCAGGTTGCTATATAGGCAGGGTGCGAGAATGACCAATTCTCGCAGGTTGCACTATAGCTAGGGTGCGAACAGTTCGCAGGTTGCTATATAGCTAGGGTGCGAACATTCCAGCACGTGGGAAAAATGAGCGATTTCTCGAATCTTCTAGAAGGAGAAGCTTCTTTGGTGAGGTGGCATCCGAATGGTTTGGATCTTACTCGCTTTAATGATTTAGTGGGATCATCCTAACCTCCTCACCTTATCTTCTTCATCTTATAAAAGGAGAGGAGCTCTCATGGAGAAGGGGTTCATGGTTCTTGTTCTTTGGCTTGGAATTATTAGCTTGGTTAGAGTGGCTTTGAGATTTGCTTTGTCAAGATAGATTGTGAGTAGCTATCAGATCTATGGTTTCAGAATCTTTGAAGCAAGAAGTGTGTGGGGAACGAAGGACAGTTGGAAGGAACCTTACGACATCAAGGCAAAGGTTGTAATCTCTCTTTCATATTTAATAATACAGTAATATGCCTCTTTCCCATAATGATGATGTCATCTTATTACATGATTCCTTGATCGCATGTATAGACTAGGTTTTGAATATATTAATCTGCATTTGCTGTGATTGGCTTGTGTTGTTGTGATTGGAATGACGCAAGAGCATCGGAGCAGAGCAAGGAACAACAGAGATTTAAGGAGAGCGTTCACAAGGTATGTCCGCCATCCATTTCTCTTAGTTCATTCAATAATCTAGATCTTGGGAAAGGGTAGTATTCTGTCACGTTTTGTTCCAGATCCAGGTGGATCTGGGGAGATTGGTCTGTGTCCGCACTCACGAATTTATCCATAAACAAAATTGGCGACTCCGCTGGGGAACGGATTGTTTCCTAGTTAGTCTAGTTTCCCTTGCTTTGATTGCTTGATTTATGATCTCTGAGTCTATGGGAGATCCATCAAGACTCTCTGGATCTGAGAGTTCTCTCAAAAATTTTGTCCTTTTTCAAAATTTTGTGTTTACAGACATTCTCGCACTGTGCCCTTTATCCACCTGCGAGAATCATCTAAGTTCGCACCCTACTGTGTAGTCCAGTGCGAACAACTCGCAATCAACCTATGTCTAGCCTGCGAGAATCCTTGATTCTCGCATTGTAATATACTGCTAGCCTGCGAACTTGTTTGTGAAAGTTTTTGGGATTGGATCTTGTCATTTTTGATGCCCAGTTTTGCTTTGAATAGCTGGATTGAACTTTTGGAGACTTTATTGATCTGTTTACAGTCTACTTAACATTCTTTGAGTTGCTTTTAGCCACTTTTTCTTTGTTTGGTTTTGAAGAATTAGTCTCTTTCTTTAAGTGTCTTTCAATTACAAAGTGTGTGTTTTCTTTAAAATTGTTTAGGGAAAGATCAGATTTCTTCTGAATAGTTTGCTTTAAAAGAAAACTTTTAGTTTGGGTTTCTTTGTTTTAACAAAATTCATTATTGATTTTAGTGAAATTTTTGAAACAAAAAGATTTAATTTCTTGTCTTATATTAGATTGGGGGCATCCTTGCATTTGAAGTAGCGAAATTGCATGATTGATATTGAAGAGTTTAATATATTTTGGGACATCGTGCATATAGGAATGATAAATGTTTTCTCCTTCTCGTAGAATAGATTTCATTGAAATGAAAAGATTGCATCTTCATATCTTTGCATAATTTTTCGAGTCGGTCAAAACACCATATTGTCCACGCCATCTTCCTTTTGAGTAACAACAGCCATAAA
>JZKD02S1817944.1:240292-297098 GCA_000966675.3 Picea glauca | reverse complement strand
TGTCGACATTTATGCTTTGAGTCATTTGTATTCTGAGTATGGGAATGCCTACCTCAGTGATGATATATTATTGTACTGCATTTCCTTGTTTGTTGGCAGGTTTCTGACCGACTGTGCCTTCTTCCCTACACACGCTCGACAAAGTATTTCAGCTATCACTCTGTTCTAACTTCATACTTTGGGGGGCTTTCTGTTACACATTATTTTCGTCATCCCTATGATCATTAATAATGTAAACCTATCTGTTGCCTTCAGAGGGGTCACAGTGGCCTGAGTTCCTAAAGAGAGAAGGGAGAAGAAATTTTCCTGAGAAAAGAAATGGCTTTTTCCTTTGTAAAAACCTTATAAAAAGGGAAGTTCGTAGGTTGCTATATAGGCAGGGTGCGAGAATGACCAATTCTCGCAGTTTGCACTATAGCCAGGGTGCGAACAGTTCACAGGTTGCTATATAGCTAGGGTGCGAACATTCCATCACGTGGGAAAAATGAGCGATTTCTCGAATCTTCTAGAAGGAGAAGCTTCTTTGGTGAGGTGGCATCCAAATGGTTTGGATCTTACTCGCTTTCATGATTTAGTGGGATCATCCTAACCTCCTCACCTTATCTTCTTCAGCTTATAAAAGGAGAGGAGCTCTCATGGAGAAGGGGTTCATGGTTCTTGTTCTTTGGCTTGGAATTATTAGCTTGGTTAGAGTGGCTTTGAGATTTTCTTTGTCAAGATAGATTGTGAGTAGCTATCAGATCTATGGTTTTAGAATCTTTGAAGCAAGAAGTGTGTGGGGAACGAAGGACAGTTGGAAGGAACCTTACGACATCAAGGCAAAGGTTGTAATCTCTCTTTCATATTTAATAATACAGTAATATGTCTCTTTCCCGTAATGATGATGTCATCTTATTACATGATTCCTTGATCACATGTATAGACTAGGTTTTGAATATATTAATCTGCATTTGTTGTGATTGGTTTGTGTTGTTGTGATTGGAACGACGCAAGAGCATCGGAGCAGAGCAAGGAACAACAAAGATTTAAGGAGAGCATTCACAAGGTATGTCCGCCATCCATTTCTCTTAGTTCATTCAATAATCTAGATCTAGGGAAAGGGTAGTATTCTGTCACGTTTTGTTCCAGATCTAGGTGGATCTGGGGAGATTGGTCTGTGTCCGCACTCACGAATTTATCCATAAACACTCACGGGAGTCAATTTTTTGCCGTATGTGTTTAGACATGATGCATGTGGATTCACCTTCATCGATGATACACCAATAAAGTGTGGTGTTCGAGATATTAACTGGTATCTAGAAGGCTACTTGGGTAGGAAGACGTGGTTCTCCGCTATCTAAATCAAATGTGATCAGTTGTTTGTCAGCTGGGTTGACTTCCCCCAAGGCAGAAAGAAAGGATTTTTTATGTCATGGATAGGTTTGGAGGACCTCCAACATAGACATGGCTGCAGGAGACTGGGCTAAGTCATCAACCAGACTATAATTATGAGCAGCCCTAGCATGAGGGTTATGCATATTCTACCGTAAAGGCATACGTGGTATGCAGGGAATGGGTTCCACGTTAGGACATGGAATCATCCATGGTTGTCCTATAGTAACTGGTAGTGTTTATGAGGTGGTTGGGGTAGAGTCTTGAGGCATAGTGTATTGATGGTTGTGGGTTTGTAGGATAATTTCTTCACTGGTGAGGAAGACATTGTGATCAACTGGATTCCTGAGTTGAGTGGTACCCACGTTTGGATATTGCCCCATTTTTGGCGGGGAAGGGTTGATCACTTGTTGGGTGTTCATCACACCTTGGTATGGTATGGGGTTTTGCAAAATAGCTGAAGGTGGTGGTTGCAAATAATGTTGTGGGGCCTGCTAAGGGGCAAGTGATGTCGAAGGGCCATGTGAGTTCATGGATTCTCTCATCTGTTGGATATTAGTAATTTGGGGGAAATGATGAGTATAATGTCCATACTCAACACATATAGCACAAGGGAAGTTAGTCTGAAGATTATTGTTCTTCCCTTGTCATGGTTGATTTTTATTGGTTCCCCCTTGGGGGTTCTGGTTACCCTGATTCTGGTTTTCCCCAACAGGTTGGTTTTGTTGGGGGTTATTTCCCCATGCTCCTGGGTTATTATTGTTTTGATTTTTCCCTTAATTCTTGGCATTATTCGAATTATGGGCCAGATTTTCCGTATTAATTTTCTCAAAATTTTGAAATTACCGAATGTGAGAGGGATGAACAAAGTTAACACCAGCATGTGGTTGTCCTGGTGGAGGAGAAATTGGTTGTGGAGGACCGGGAAATGGAAAATACATATTATTTTGTGGCAATGATCCGTAGGGTGCATAGGAAGGCGTAGTTCTTTCACTAGTGCCCAAGTTATAAGCTAAGGTAGAGGGGGTACCGAAACTTGGTTGAGAGGTCAGGCGCATCATGGGTGTCGGCAAGGGTCCACTCATGGGTGGAGGAAGGGAAGCAGGGTATGGTTGTTAATAAGGGGAGGGGAGGGTAATAAGAGGGTCCTCCATACATCGGTGGATATTCGAGTGTACCATACATAGGTGGTGGTCGGATGTATATATTGTGGTATGTTGTGGTACCAATCAATCCATTCACCGCGTGAGACATCCCAAGTTTTTCCTAGCTGAATGGTATGGGTCTCAGGGCGTCGGGTAGTATTGTGTATAAGTAACTTGACAGAGAATAAATGAGGTTGTACTGTTGAGCCTTGTTGATGGCTTCCTCTTCCATTTGGAGGGAGGTGGAGGATACATTATTGGCAAGGATAGAGACGAGTGATCTGAGAAACCAATCGAGGCATTGTTTTTTGGTGGTTTCTACTTTGCATAAGCTATGCCGCCAACGCCATTCAGGAATGTGGTTGGCGATATGTGTAGCTGAGGTTTGTTTACACTCAGAGAGAAATTCTAGACCACTGTCATGACGAACTCGTAGTTGAAAGAAGGTCAAAAAAAATTTGGCCAAGGATTCAAAAGTTACATGGGACCCTAATTTTTCGTCCACATACCATTTGGTTGATGGACCTATGAGTGTGCGCTAAAATAACATTAAACGAATGAATTTGTCCATGATGTTGTTTGAAGAGAACCATAAGTGGAAGGTAATGACATGGTTAGTGGGATCTTCCCCTGATTTTCCTTCAAACTTGGGAATGTCTGAAGGTAGTTTGGTAGGCATATTGGGCCATGTGGGGTCATGCAATATATGGTCATTCTTGAGTTTACTCAAATAAATAATGTTGAGGGACACTAAATATGGCATGTGGGGTGGCAGTGGAGGATTAGTTCCAGCCATGGTGTGAGAAAGCAGTGGACCTGACCCTTGAGGGGGATTTGGTGGGGTTGTACATCTCCATTGAGAAGAAGGTTTCCCCCCGCCTCCTTGTGAAGGAGAGCTAGTGGATGGATGGCCTTCAGAAGTGGACCCAAGAAAAGTTGATCCTAAAATAGTGGCACTCACATGGGTGTGAGATGGTTGAGTCGGTGAGTTGGAAATACTAGGAACTCCTCCTAGGATAGGAGGGATATTTTGCAAGCATATGGAATGATGGGTATATGTGGGTCCCCTATGATGTCTGACTAGAAAAGTGAATGTGGGTAAATGGTGATGAGAGTAATAAATGAACAAGAGATTTGTATAATTTGGACCTTCACAATATGTCTCACAATCACATGTAATCAAATGAGCATCATACATAAAGAAAATGTCAATAAGTATACATGTGGGTAGGTGTATTTTGTCTGTGTGGGAGAACAAAGAAAACAAATGCTCGTGTTCTAAAAATATGTATCGTCCTTTCTCTCAAATAGCACTATACCTTCCAAGAGCACTCAACAGTGGAGTCTGAAGCCACCGAAAGAGGAACTAGTGAAGGATGCAATAATAAGTTATAATGAGGGGTAGAGAGTGCATATCCTGAAAGAGCTGGCGATATTTTCCAATAGCCACACAAAATCTGATCAAGGTGCAATTGTATCCTACAATTGCCACCTAGGTAGATGTCCTAAATTTGGTCACTAGGTACCTCAGTCAAAGTGCGACATTTAGATTTTCAGCCTCATAAATTGGTCACGGGCTAGATCCCTTCCAAGAGTTGGGTGACTCAAAACAACCGAACCTCGGCCTTCAACCCTTCACGGGTATCTCCCTGCCTTATGGTGTTAGGAACACTTGACTTTGAGGATTTTAAAGTTCCCTATTTGTCAACTTCTAATGTTTGAAGATGTGAGAACCAGATAACAGGGGATTATTTGGATGCCTGCCCCCGAGATCCTACCTAGAATAAAAAAATTATTTTGGCACCTCCTGTGGAGGAAAACTTAGTGAGTTTTTAGAAAAAAAATAGATGTGGCTGGTTGAGAGATTGGGGGTGTTAACGAATCTCATTGGAATTAAGTGGGTGTGGATAATTTCTTCAAGAAATAGTGGGACGTTTTAGAATCCCTTTGCAGGAAACCTACTTCAACCTCCACAATTCGAGATGAAATTATGTGAGTGAGGAGTGACTTTGTGTGTGAGCAAGTGAACAAATGTACCAAATTTTTAATAAGCTAGGTGTCAATTTGCAACATGTGGACTTCCTTTGGTCCTTACAAATCTTGATTACCTATCTTGCTAGATCTCATTGGTACAACCTTGCATAATTTTAAAGTCCCTAAAGAACTAGCATGTGGACATATGGGTCCTTACCAATCCTTTAAACTCCCTAATGTGATTTACTCTAATACATCTTTGAAAAACTATCCTAGATTGCAAGCATGTGGGCATGTATGGGCTCGTTACTTTGATATTTAAACTCTCCTAGTGATGTAAACTAAGAAAGTAATTTCAAAAACTATATTAGCTTTGCAACATGTGGGCATGTATGGGCCCTTACAAATTTAGGATGTTTTCAAAAGAAACTAAGAGGATCCCTAGGGGGGATTTGTACTCTCCTAAATATTTGGTTAAGGGAGATGAAATGCCTCCTTAATCACCTTTTTGTTTCCCAAGATCACTCTATGGTGTGAGAGAAGAGCATACTCAATGATTAAAGTTTGATTTATGGTCCCAATGCAACTATTTTTATATGTGATAGTAAAGAATCTCATCTTAACTTTTGCAATCAAAACAAGCCATCCATGTGGAAACTCAAAGCAAAAGTGGTTCTTTTTAACCCCCTAATTGCCTATGTTTTGACTAACGCTTCATGTGGGAAGGGAATCTAAGTTTGTTGCATTTACAAATTGCATAAAAAAAATATTTTGAAGGCTAGGGGCCTTCAAATCATCACAAAAAATATTACAACTTTGGAATTCTAGATAGATGTGCGGGTTACAGTTCTGACAGAGGCGCAGTGGGCACAAAATGCACAGAAAACTAAAGACCTTTTGGTGCACAGTGTGCAAAGAAACGAAGTGTTATTGGCGCACAATGCTTAGAATGCGCATCTGTAGGCTGGAACACCCGCACATGTTCTGATACGCGTTGGGGGGGGGGATTTTAAGTGGAATTCTCCTCCTCCAACTCCAAACTTAGATCTTTCCAGGTAACTCTAGGCCAGTTATGACCCCTCCAAGGAAAATGGGTTAAAACGAGGTGCTCAAACAACCCAAATAGGAAGGAAATTGATACCTTATCCCCAATATCGTCGCCAATCTGTTGTGTCTGTTTCGTCACTTGGGTTAGCAAAACAAGGGCACTTACAAGTCTATTTGGGCCTTCTAGATAAGACATAGGTTACTGTATGAATTAAACAATCCAAGAACATGAAATAAACAAACAACTAAACTTGGAACAACTAAGGAAATAACTAAGGAAATAAAACTAAAATGCATAAGAAAATTTGAACCAAAATAAATCAACCAAATGACCAATGATTATGCCACCAATGGATAACTATATTATTTGGAAAACACCATAGAGAAAGGAGGACTTATGGATCCCCTCTTCCTTCTTGGAGGGCTCTTGAGTCCCCTATTTGAGATCTCTTCTTACAATGATAAAATAGAAAGAAAATGGTGAAGAAATCCAAGCTTATTCTCTCAAGAGGTGAGGTGTGTTGGTTGTGGAGCCTAATTATCTTCTTGATTCAGAGATCCTTTTTTTCAGTCATGTTTATACCCCATGAAGTCTTTACACCCCAGAAGAATGTACACTCATCCACACGGGGGAGTGCAGGGGGTGTTACACCCCCTGTGGGGTCCGAGGGGACTATCCCCTCGGCTGAGGGGTCTTGGGGCAAGCGGGCCCCTGAAGGAAAAAATGCCTTGTAAATGTATATTGTAATTTCATTGTAAATATGGACCGTTTATTATAAGGTCACATATCTAACGGTAGAATTTATGTTAGGGTCTTTTTCCCTAGAAGGCAACCCTCTCTTATGAGGGAAATATATTGCAGCTAGGGACAATAACGAATATTGTATTTTGAGATAGGAGACTGTGGAAGAAAGAAGAGGAAGTTACAACAGGTATGTTGTAGGTTGTATCCCTTCGATTGTTGGATAATAATAAAGGAAGGATATAGAAATTTATTTGGTGGACGTAGCCCACACTGGGTGAACCACGTATATCCGTGTCTCTATTTTATTATGTATCTTCTGTATTTTATTTCTGATTTTTATTTATTTTTTGTTTCTCTGTGATCCTGTTTTTCTAATAAGGTGAATAACTTATTGAGATGTTGCTAGAATGCTCCAAGAAGAAAAGAGGTTTCTTAAAGGAGAATAGAGACAACATAACAATACTATGAGATTCTTAAATTTTTATTGTACCCATGGCCTCCATTTATAGCATGTCTTTGAGGCAATATCCAACTAGTTCTTAGTGTGAATAAGGGGCCCTTTAGGGCACCCTTTGGTCTTTGACCAGCCCCCCATTTGGATTCATCTCAGATTTGAGGGTCAAATCAAGTTGGGAACTGGTCCATAAGTGGTTGAGGGGTCGACAAGAACCATAAATGCATCGTTTACATGAGTGTATGGCTTCTCTTGTACACAGTCGTGCATATTGGGAATTGTGCATGGGTTTGCCTCTATAAAGTTGCACATTTCATGCAGAATGTATGGGTTTGAGTGAGAAAGTCACGCATAGTGTGCGTGCTTCCTTTGGTGAATTTGCGCACTTCAATTTTTTACCCAATTGTATAGTTTTTTCCCCTTGGAAATGCATATTTGGTGTTGCAGATGAACTAATAGGTGTTTAGAGATGTTGTATTACTGTAACCATTTGCATGCCATGTTGTGGACAAAATTTCAGTGATAACAGCTGCCAACTCCAAATCATGAGTTTCATAGTTCTTTTCATGATCCTTTACCCAACTAGATTCATAACATACCACAAACCCATTCTGACTGAGGACTCTTCCCGGTCCTTCTTTGCATGCGTATTTACACACTACAAAATCTTCATTCGGATCTGCAATACTCAATATTGGAGCACTAGTTAACAACTGCTTCAATTGTTGGAAGCTTCTCTCACATTCTTCTTTCCATTGAAATTTCTTATCTTTCCTTTGCAAGGAAGTGATGGGGAGATTTATCCTTGATAACCCTACTATGAACCTTATGTGATAGCTAGCTAGACCCATAAAGTATCTGAATTTTTTCACATTCTTCGGCATTGACCATTCTCTGGTGGCTTCTATCTTCTCACAATCCACGACTATCCCATCTTTTGAAATGATATGTCCCAAATAATGGATATGCTTTTGATAGAATGAGCACTTTCTCAATTTGGCATACAATTGGTGATTTCTTACCACTTGCAACACCATCCTTAGATGATGTTCATGCTCTTCCTCCGACTTGAAATATAAAAGTATGTCATCTAGAAAGACAATGACAAACTTGTCCAAATATTCCTTGAAACACCATTCATTAAGCACATGAAAACAACTGGTGCATTTGACAACCCAAATAGCACCACTGTGAACTCATAATGACCATACCATGTCCTAGAGGCGGTCTTACTGATGTCTTCATCCTTTATCCTTACCTAGTGGTACCTTGACCTGAGATATATTTTTGAAAATATCTTGGCATCCTTCAAATGATTAAAGAGATCCTCGATCCTTGGCAAATGATACTTGTTATTAATAGTCACTTTGTTCAACTGTATGAAATCGATGCACAATCTCAATGTCCAATATTTCTTCTTCATGAACAGGACTGGGGCACCACAAGGTGACAGACTTGGGCATATATACCCCTTCTTCATAATTTCTTCAAGCTGCAACTGCATTTCTTTTAGCTCTAGTGTACTCATTCTGTAAGGCATTTTTGACACTAGAGCTGCTCCAGGCATCAGGTTTATAGAGAAATCAATATCTCTCTTTCGCGGTAGTTCAAGTACCTCCTAGAATACATCAAAATATTTTAATATTGCATGGTATTCAATATTTGACACCTTATCCTTAGGTTCTTCTTCCATATGAGCTGCAAATATTTGGCATCCCATCCTGTAACACTTCTTCAGTTGCATTGCTGATATTTCTCTGACATAAACTGCCCTTGGAATTCCCTGCACTTTCCTTGGGTTTCCTTCCTCATCCAGGAAAGTGATTGCCTTGTTACAACAGTCTAAGATGGCATGGTGTTGGTCCAACTAATCCATCCCAATTAGACAGTCATAGGAACATAAAGGTAAGATGTTAAATTTAGCCCTTGTGCTCAGTCCATTCATGTCCACTGGACAAGACTTAACCAACTCAACAACCTTTCTCTTGGATCCTAAAGTCAGCTGCACTAACCAATATTTTCCATTCTTACTTCTTGGCAATTGAAAACTTTCCACCATTCTAGGATCTAAATAACTATGACTAGCTCCTGAATCAATTAAAATAGTAATGGTTTGGTTGTTGATCATACCTTCCACTTAAATCATATGTGACTAATATTCTTCTTGTTTGTTTTCTAGGGATGCATAGATCCTTAGTACACTTCTGCCCATGTCCTCCACTATTTATTCCTGTTGAACATTGTGGACAACTCTCACTTTGTCATTTATGTGGGGGCAATCTCTGTACCTATGATTTCCTTTACAACCCCAACATTACATAAGTAGTTGTCTTGGCATTTTCCCACCTACTCCAGCCTTCCTGGATTCTCTAAAACCTGACTGTCCTTGAGGACTATTCCTAAAAAATGGTGGTTTGTTTCCCCTCTGCCTCGACTCCCTCTTAAACTTCTTCTTGCCTTCCCAATCTTTTTTGAAAGTAGGATTTTCTTTTTGTTGATCATATAAGAATTTTTCTCTCCTTATAGTTTCTTCCATAGTTTTCAGGTCATCATACTGGATCTTGTCACTAATGGAAGATGGAAGCCCACTCAGATACCTTTGAATATTAATTGTCTCATCCTTGATTAAGGGGACATATTTCAACAACTCCAAGAATCTTGTTTCATACTCATCAGTGGGCATACTACCCAGCTTGAGTTCGAAGAACTCTTTCATTTTCTTGTCATAATACCTCTTAGTTAAGTACTTATTTTTAAAATGTCTCTTGAATTCCCTCCATGTAACATTCTTCTCTCTGGCGTGTTGTACTTGCACAAGGTGATCCCACCATATGGATGCCTTTCCTTTAAGTTGTTAAATGGAAATTATTCCCTCTATACGAGAAGAATAGTTCTATAGTTGAAAATATTTCCTCATGCCCATAAGCCATGTCTCAACATCTTCATATTTCTTGTGTTCTCTATCAAAAGTAAGAGGCTTCATTTTATTTATTTCACCCTTCAGTTCATCCACTTTTGATTTCCTATGCTTTCTAGTAGTAGATAGACTTGAACTGTTGTGTTCTCTCTTATTAGAATGTTTCGGGGAGTGATGGTGATGCCTGCTAACACTCCTTGATCTTCCTTTCATCTCAGGGGTCCCACGACTCCCTGTTTTTCTTGAGCGACTCTCCTTATCCAACTTCTTTTCAATTCTTTCTAGACTCTGCATCAACTTTATGTTGAATTGTCCCTGTTGCTCCTTGGATTTTATGAGATTTTTGTTATATTCTCTATGAGTCTGGAAATCTTTCTACAACTTTTCAATGATTTTCATCAGGTTTCCCTCCTTATCTATCTCTTCTCCATGTCCATTGGAGTTCGATCCTTCAACTCCCAAATGGACATCCATTCCTTTAAGTTCATTCTTTGAACTGAAAGCATTCCGTTCCTCCTCCATTTCAGTGCACCATGGAACAATTTGGTTTGGTTCTGACAAATGTTAAATCTGTAAGTACAATGTGTAGTCAACTGAAATTCGTCAGGACATCAGTTCTTAACAAATTACACAGTATTCATAAACCAATCCGATTCAAAGAAAACTTTTAGATTTCATTATGTGGTTCTCGATCAATCAAGAATCCCTGCAGATCTTTTCTTTCTGAGATCTTCTCTATTCTGCAATAATTTTCAAGCACTAACCCCTTTTTCCTAGCCCCCAACCCATGCAACCATGGGTTGTGGCCAAGCACTAGGTCAATAGGTGCTTATTCGAGACTTAGGGCCTCCATATTTGGAAGTTTTCAAAGCACATCACAACAAATCTCTTAGATTTCTGGATTGACGAACTCACGAAGTAGGGTGGCTCAAAATTCCATGACTACCTAACATCCCACGACTGACACTCACTATGGAACTTTAGGAATCTGAGATCAAGGATTTTGGAGCTTCAGATCTTCGGGACTTCGGAGGATTTCACATCGACACACCCCCAACACCCCGAACCATTAATCTTTGAATGCTTCCATGTCACCTTTATTGACATCATTACGTCTCATCACCTAGGCGTTATGAAACTTTTGAAATTTCTTCCTTCGGTTCCCTTATGAAACATTCTTTCGGAGTGTCAAGTCTCTGGACTTCACAACTAGCACCACACGTCCACTGGGACCCATGGTTTCTGTACTTGAACTAAGATGTCGAATAGTCACATCACTTAATGCCTTTCAAATTGCGGGGGAATGCATCTGCGATTTGGATTAACCCACCTTTTGTCCCGCAATTCCTCTGACGATGACACATAACCCCTTAGTAAAACCATGGTTTGGATTGTGGGACTACCTTGATAAATTAATTTGCATGCAATTTGGGTCCCCACAATTCCTCTTGGTCATCGATCTTGATGTATCATGATCAATGCTAGTGTGGGCCCACCGACCTTTAACTATGTTATGCAACCTCAGGGACCACATAGTACAATTGTCAACATTCTAGGTGGGAGAATGTGGCAGGTATAGGAGAGGTCCACGTCACATCCAAGTGATTTCATCATGACTCACTACTTTGGTTCTTCGGGGCTTTAGAGCTTCAATCTTTGGTAGTTATCTCATTAGCAAACACTAATTCTCCCGAACGCCGAAATCTCGAACAAGCCAATCTACTGACACACGTGTCTTCTACTGATCGACGACTATAAATTACTTTAGCTCTTCAGGCTTCAGGAGTTTCAACCTCTCCACACTCATTTTCTCCAGAAGTGATTTCACCCAAAGTCCACAGATTTCCACTAGGTATCCTCTCTCTCAGATTGACGGCATAGACGAACTCCGTTACTCTGTGAGTTTCCAAAGGAACTCATGGCTAACTACCTCGCAAATTTTCCATATTTGATGGTCTGGGGTGACTCTCTTTCCTCCGTAAGAAATCCTAGTAATTAACTCGTTAAACCTTGAGAGTTTCTCCCCTTTTGAATATTTATTCTCGTTATTTCTTCTGAGCTTCGTTTCTCAAACCCATTTCTCCCTAAAGGGTTCCTTAGAAACTTAGTCGACTTTTGGATCTGTGCACTCCTTACAACAGATCTTCAGATTGCTTCATAAGAAAAATCAAGCTATTTCTCTCGATATTTTTTATTCAAAGACTCTATCAACGCACTCCTTGCACCCAGGGATGCTCTAAACCTCAAATTTTGTCCTTTTCGACAAAAATTCACTCTGAAATATTTGTCTCGTTAACCACTAACATGTCCCATCCAAGCTCAGTGTTGAAACCATGGCTCTGATATGAATTTGTAACATCCCCGACCACTGACTCCTGTCGGATAACGCTACCCAAAACAACCTTAAACTTTCCTTTACTGCTCTGATACCATTCCTGTGACATTCCCAACCTTAAACAATAGGCCAATCCATGCCACCAAGTAACTTTGCGGAAATAATCACATATAAAAATTAACTGGAATATAGAGATAACATATGGTATTCACACTTATATATATATATATATACATACAAGCATTACTCGTTAATTATAACACAAATACAAATACACAAAATACAACGAACACTGAATTGGTACTTATATTTTAATAGATGACCACTAACTGCATGGAGACCTTCCACGAACCTCCCAGCCTTAGACCACGCTGCTCATCATGCTCAGCAGTGCGTCACCCCTGAACTGGGACTAAACTCCACCAGGAAAGGTAATTCTAGGCTTGGCAAGGACAACAAGGAATTTGCACCAAAAAATAGGAAGGATCTTTTATCCTAGGAGCCACTTATTCCCACAACCCACAAACCCTCATTCCCCAGACGCCTTCTCCACCCCAGGAGGGTACACCTTCACTAATACAAGTCCATCGACTTCTACACCTCCCTTACCTTGGGCTTCAGCAACAGGCTAGACCAGAAGTCTTACAGTACTGTAGCTTCTACGGGACTCCCTTCCAGAAGAACTCACTTCCCAGTAAACTCTCTCACCTGGAGAGTTGCTTACAGGTCTGACAAACTTCTTCTTCAATTTATCTCCTAAGCAACAAAGCAACAATATTTAGCTACACACGGGTGACGGTAGAAACAGAAAGTGGGTATGGACACTGAAATGGAAACAACCAAACACTAAGACACACCACAACTCAAGAGAATAAAATTGCATCGAGATTCACAGCAGACACACAGGGTAACTCAAATACAACCATAGGATTCCAAAGGTTCCTTCTAGATACAAAGGCGATGATGATGGAGAACTGGTTCAATGCGTGAATCCTTAGTCAACCGGGAAGGTGACAGAATTCCAGAGAATCGTAAGGGTCGTGAGGAAACTCCAACTGGTCCAAACACAAGGAAGGGAAAAACACCAGAGTGGGAAGTGAAACCCCAATGAGCTGGCTTTCCCAACTATAAACTGCATGTGCCTAGGTTGACACATGTCTTCCTGAAGCCATATGAGTTCCACTTAGCACTCGTTCCACTATCTCCTAGGAACTTAGGACAACATGGCTTATGTCAACAATAGTTTTTGGGAAATAATAATAAAATAGTATTCCCTTAGAGGTAATACCTCTAGCTTAGCCCCTAGACCTAGACACTTAGCCCCCTTCACTTACCCTACCTAGTGGAGCTTAGTCCCCCATAACTCTTCTTCATGGTTGATCTACACACAGTGGTGTAATTTTATTAATGATGTGAGTGTTCACATATACAAAATCAAGCTCATTGGCCTTAGCATATAGCTCACTATATTGGTAAAAACGTAAGTCTCTCAACTTGTAACCACTCCACTCACCAGCCTATAAACATAATTACAATTCAGCAGGGGCTCAGCCTTGGGGTGTTACACAATCCCTTCCATGATTGTAGACAACTGCATCATGTAGTCACTGATAAGACATCTCGGGTGAGACTGTGATGTGCACTCTGTGCGCGGTGTGACCTTCTGGTTTACCAGAAGGGCTGATGGTGAAAAGGGTTTTGTTGGAGAACTAAGGTAGAACTCGGATCAGTCCATACATCCAACAAATGGTTTTTTTGTCGGATGGAACTCAAAAGAACAACCTGGAATGGGTTTGATGAAGAAAATGCAGTGGTAAAAAAGGGATTTTTAGGCCATGGAATCCTATGAAGTAAGAGATTGAAAGATGGTTGGAGACAAAGCAACTAGAGTTTGTGCAAAAAGATAACAAAATTTCCAAATATACACTGTGCTAGTACCTGCGGAGGTTTGTGTTTACTAATTTGCATGAAGCATATTTTTGTTACTCTCCAGAGTTATTACAGGAGTGGTTATTGAGGTTGAAGGATACCCATCCGACTAATCAGATTACATCAGTAGAGTGGATTGCTAAGAACATTGCAGGATTGGAAAGGGTTAATAATAAATTCACACGTGTAATGGATTTCTGGTTAGACAATATTACTGTAGGGTTTATTGTTGAATTTCAATAGACACAATGAAGTCATATACTGTTGCAGAGAGGGATTTCTTGAAAGGACCCAGAGGGAGGTACATCAGGTCTCTTTACATGTCGATTAAGATATTATTGTATGATAAAGGCTTGATGATGATGGAATCAGACAGCTAGACCACTAGGCGTGCATGGGGGAGTTGGGGGAAGCACTAAGGAAGATCTGAGATATGGAGAAGGCTCTGGAGAGTAGCCAGAAGAAGGAAGAAATGGACCCCATCATGATGGATGATGAACAAACTAGGGAGATCATAAGGAAAGTAGGTGTGACATGCAATGGATGACCCTACCAGTATAAGATGAATAGAAAGAAGAGGGAAGTAGCCGAGCGAGAGGGCTTGGAAATTGATGAGGAAGAGGTAGAGGATCTTCACACCATAGGGAAGATTGAGGATATCTTGCATGCCACATATGAGAGGAAAACTAGAGGTCATGGGTACAACATAGAAGAAGGCTCTCCATTCCATATCCGAATTAGTGTGGAACCCACAACCCCATGTGAGACTAAGACATATGAAGAAGAAAAACCAGTTAACCAACAAGTGATTAGTGGTAGAAGAATTTTTACAGGACGTGGGTCCAGTGGAAATTCAAGCAGAAGTGTGAGCTAAAAAAGTAGCATTTGAGTGTCTACACCGCGTGGAAGTGGTAGTGCAACAAACTTCACAATGGCAGGACAATATCCAACTATTAGGTTACCAGAGTTCCAAGGGGACGAGTCATATGACCTAGAAAAACATTTGTTTATCTATGAGAAGATATGGGAAACAAAGCAGATTACATATGAATATACAAAGGTTACACAGTTGGTAATCACATTCAAATACTACGCATTAGACTGGTATATGGGTCTTGCAGCAAATAATCCAATAGGAGCGCCTACAATTGTAGAAGAGGTAAAGAGGCAATTAATAAATGAATTCCAAAAACCAATCTCAAAGGACGAGTTCATGAATGAAATTATAGAGATTAAGTAGAAACCAAGAGAATCAGTCTAGGAGGTTGACCAGAAATTTAAAAGGTAAGTTAAAGTACCCTATTAATGATATGCAACATAGACATTTGTTTGTTAACTCTTTATTGCCACACTTGAAGTATCTTTTGAGGAAACACAAATTCTAAAGTTAGGATGAGGCTCTGCAAGAAGCCTTACAGCTAGAGGAAAATTAGTATAAGCAGATAGATCCAACTATGGAAGAGTTGAGGCAAGACCTGTAGAACTTAACATTTCAATTGAATCAAAATAAAGGTAAGGAGAAAAGGAAAGATGTTTGGTGCACATTATGTAGAAATGAAGGGCATCACAAGAATGAGTTTCCATTATTTGTGTAGTGTATTGGAGTGGGTATGCCAAACTGTTTATCTTTAGGAGAACCATGGTGTGATATTTGTAAAACACATGGGCATGATCCCTATCATTTCCCCATGATGCAGAAGTATCAGACAATACCGAAGAGTACATTTTGTAATTTTTTCAAGTCAGTTGGACATGAAGACAATGACTGCAGAACTTTGGAGATGATGAAAGAGAGGATTTCAAATACATATAGGGTGCATGATGAACATATAACAGAAAAACCTACATAGCAGTTGCATTATAACAATGTGCAATAACTATAGTATAATACCACACAATAGTTTCAACCACAACTGTGTTGAGGAAAAGATACGAAATAATCTTACTCAAGCATTTTCAGATCTTGCTTGGCTAATGCAAGATAGACAGGAATATCACCCTATGTTTATAGACTCAAAAATTGTTTCCTAATCCACAAGTATTAGTTACAAGGGCTTAGGATGATTTTTTTAAATAGAAGATTGTTGTAAAATTCAACATTTTTATATAATTTTCTGAATATAACATATGCAAAAGAAAATATGGAGACAAAAGAAAAAATACCAACTCACATATTAACACAGATGAGACAGAATAGCAATTTTGTATTTCATTCCAAGAAATCAAAAGAAACGTTCTCTTTACAAAAATACCTGAGGAAGTTTGGACCAAAGTCAAACTTAGATGTCCTCGATGAAAACCATACAAAAGGACTTATGGCAGAAAGTAAAAAACTGAACTTTAAAAGTTGGATCATATTGCCATAGATTGTTGCCCACTCGACTCTGCACGATATCCTGTATCAGTCATGAAATTTAATTCATAAACAGACAAGTCTACATAGACTATCAAAGATAGATCAACACCTCTGAAAACAAGTGTCTAAATGATGTAATTCATCTTTGAATTTTGTTATCTACAATAGGACCATGTTGTCATAAAAGAGAATTGGGCTTTTAATGAATTGAATAATGAATGAAAACTTAAATATCTCAATAAAAATCAAGAGAAAACCTTAGTATGATTTCTCCTTCTATTCTCCCCTTGTTCTTTCTCCTCATTTTGATTTTATGCATTGTTGTCATAGGGGCAGACCCAGGGTTCAATGCACCAACAAAACCCTAACTATCGGCCCTTTTAGCAAAACCTGCGAAGCAAATGAAGTCTCACCTGAGGTAGAGGCAAGAATGGTTGCAGGACTCAGGTGTTTGCAACCTGGCTGGGACACGGATCAGTGATTACAATACTCTAACAAAACACTTAGCAGTTACCATTCATCAGTATTTAATTAGTGTTTACTTTGCAGATAAAACCCTAATTACAGAGTAACACAGTATTCAACCATATCTACACATCTAAGAACTTATCATAATAAAATAGATCAGATCTAGCTTCTTGTTCACATTATTAGGCACTAAGCTATCATATCATATCCATCTAAGCATACATTATTGCACCAAGCATAAATCGCATGAACAAAACAACCATAATGCACAGAACAATCATAACACATGATATATGTGGTTCACCCCCAGCCTAGGGCTATGTCCACCAACTCTTCTCTTCTTTATTATCTTATGTCAAGCTTCTTACAGACACATAGCATCAAAACCCTACTTTGCAGAAGACAGGAGATTTGTGTGCACCTCGTCAGATCCTCCTTCCCTGAATTAGGTCACATCACAAATCCTTCTTACAATATGCACATAAGCTTCTTACAATCACTTGCACTTATCTTCTGCAAGTGTTCAACACCGCGTGCATAGAGAATTCCTACTATCCACACTTAGCTAAATCGCCTCTCAATCACATCCTCTCCACTACTTACTTACTTAGCCTACTTATCTATTTATACATTAAAAAAGGGGCCTAAACATGGGTAAACCCATGGGTCAACATACCATACCCGTTACATAAGCCCAAAACCCAAAAGTTCCCTAAAAATGGGCCGATATCCCGCGATCTCTGCTTCGATTTGCACTTCACCTTCGACCAACCTGTTTAAGTCCCAAAATAGGTCAAACATGACCAAGGATATCCAAAACTTCATCAAGGGCCAACAGGCCCCCAACACTTACCCGTGACTCATCCCAGATCACTCCACTTTGGTTAATTCTACCTCAGAATCCTCGATCTTGGCTCGATCTACTTCGACCTGTTGTTGTGCCAAGTCCTCCTGCTCAGTGAAATCCTGAAGAACTACCTTGTTCACAGGTCCTTCCAAGCGTTGCTCAACTGGAGTGACTACATGTTCTAGTTCTATTCCTCGTCCTTCAATCTCTTCAAATAGTTGGCAAGATGCATCTTAGACTGGCTGGAGCTTCTGGGTCACTTCCATGACTTTTCTCTGTATGGCATGGACTTGTTGTTGAACAATGTGTTGTTCCTAGGATCGTTTGATTCTCTCAACTACTGACAAGAGCTTCAACTGTGCCTGTACTATTGTTGCTTGCTGCTTTGCCTCCTGGATTTGTGACTACAGTGTCTTTAGTTCAGGATCCTCAGTAAGTTGCTCATAAGTCTACGCATTGTGATCACTTATTTGTTTACATTTCATGGCGAAGGCCTTGATTCTCTCAACTGTGCTCTGAGAAGTTGCTTCTCTTTGATCCCACACATCCTGCAGAGTGTTCGACACTATTTGTAGATCTAGATCTGTTATTCTCTGTTGAAGTTGTTGAATGGCTTCAACAAGATTTGCCACTTGATTCTCTACTAGGTCTTTGTCCAGTTGTTCTAATACCATCATAGATCGAAGTGCTCTGTTGACTGCTTCTTTGACTCCAACCTACTCCACGAGCAATTTTTCTTTCTCCTGCAGGATTTTTGCTCTATTTTCTTTGAACTTCATTTGGAGGGAATCTTTCTCTTGCTGCACAATCTTCCATTGTTCTATCACTTCCTCTTGTGCTTGGTTCAGATATGCTATGGCCTTTTATTTCTCTTCTTGCATGCGATGAAGGCAAGCTTTAGTCGCGTCATCTATTTTGTGGAGTTGGGCAGGCTCATCTCCCAACTCTGTTTCATCTTATGGCAGGGGTGCAGTGGACGCTACGCGGCTGGATTGAAGGGCTTGTTGGACACCTTTGAGCTTTGTATCAGTTCTATCATACATATCCTCTTGTTTTTCTTCAGTTCTCCACAAAATACCTTCTAAGGCGTCTAATACAACTGTGATAATCAAGTCGAAGTCATCAAACGTGAGCACAGCCTGCAATTTTGGCTTACTAGCTTTAGACTTCTTCTGTGATGTAGGTTTCATGGGGGAAACCTTTATTTTCTTCAATGGATCTGTGTCATCAGGGGGACTCTCTAGCGGTGTTACTTCACCTTGATTTTTCTTATCTTCTTCCCCTTGCTTCTCTTCTTTGTCCACTTCATCACCACCTCATCCTCTAGGTGAATCTGAAGTATTTTCGTCTTGTTATCCCTACTTTTTAGGGATAACTAGGAGATCATGTCTCGATGCCCACAGGTCGTAGACATGGAGTACTAAGAGAAGGATTGACCTGAGCATGGCCCTGGAGGTCCCCTCCTTTTCTTCACTCATCGTTTTTGTCGTGTCAGCAACAACAACGTCCATCACCATCGGCTTGATCCTGTATCAGAAGAGGTTCTTGCTCCATGAGGTAATTGGTCCAGGTATCATGGTATGTGTCACTTTTGATCATTGAAACCTTTAAATATATGCATCTGATTCCTTTTATCTCTAACAACTATTTGGATCTTACATTATCCCACTTAACCATGCTTGGGGAAATTGGCAGGGTTCCCTAGCAAGCCTGTGCCCATAAGTCTTCATTTCCCACTGGGGGATTTCTGAAAATACATCGTCCGCTCCCATCATAGCACCACTGTTTCATCTTATCTCCCACTCATTTATCCCATTCCCCTTCTCCGGGCATTGGGTTGACCTATTTGTAGGATTGCACCTTATCTCGTGGGAAGAGGGGGATAAAGGCCCAGAAGGTAAAAGCAGCTAGTAAAAGATAAAATCCTAGAAATAAAACCTCGAGATGCTTCGCCCAGGGATCCCTAAGAAGATAGTAAAAATCCTCTCAGCAAGAAACAAGAGGGACCCAGAAAATAACAAAACAAAACCTATTCAGTGGATAGGGGGTCTCATCACGAGCTAGCCTATTAGGTCCATGGGTACCTAACAGTATGACATTGCCACCATCTGGCTACCATGCTAGGGCAATGACCTTTGGTTGCATGGCCAAGGGAAAGGGGGTCTCATCACGAGCCAACCTTCTCATCTCTATGAAAGTACTTATGGGTAACACTGTCAGCTCTCGTCACCATGCTAAGGCAGTGTCCTCTCGTTAGTTCTTGAATAAAAAAAAAATAAGAAGAAAATAAAATAAAAGAATAAAACAAGAAAAAGAATAAAGGCAAGAATGGGCTTGGAAAAAATGCATCCATGACAGGTACAACTTGCCTTCTACAAAGGCACCCACAGGTAACATTTATGCATCCTTAGCCCTCACTGCACGACATGTTTGGGCATCCCCTAGCCACATCACCTCACTTACATGGCTCGGATGAGATCTTCCTGGAAACTTTCCTTTTCTTGTGGACACTAGCCCAATAGGACGCCTTGTCCTTTTCTCCAATCTTGAATTGCATATTTTTGTAATGTCTTTGAGCTATTGACTGATGTACTAGGAGTTTTATGCACATGTTTAATAATATTGATGATGAGATGTGACTGACATTGCTATGATCCCTGTGACTGATGAGCCCATGGAGGGCCTAGATTTTGATGTGCAGGACCATGCCCGATGGACAAGTACCATTTGGACCAGTACACATGGGGATATGACCAGTTCGGACCTCCATGGGGATGAAGAGCCCACCATATGGATGTTGAGACTCCATCAAGAGGCAGAGATAGGACAACTATTGACCAGAGACACACCGACAAGACTAGACCTAGGGGGAATGACCCCTTTTCAGTGGAACACTAGCCTTGGAAGTTTTAGGATGTCCCCATCTTCACCATGATGTCGTCCATCTTCATGGATGCTTTTGGAGGTAGACTGGGCAATAGTGGCACATGTGGCATGTTGGAGAGGCCCCTGGGGGGCTAACATTTTGCTCCTGGATGTTTCATTTTCCCTAGAAAGGGCTAGTGCCTCCTTTGAAGGGGATTTTACTCTTTTTTTTTCTTAATTAGGTTTTTTACTTAGAATTTAATGTAAAAACAATATGATTTTGACATTATGGCCTTGTCATCCTTTTTATGACCTAAAAAAGTAAAATTAGCTCATTGATACACTATATATTGAGGGTTTGGACTCTCATTTTGACATAACATCTTACTCACTCATAGTGAGGTCTGATTTTTTGTGCCCTATTTGGGTTATTGGCTAAATTGAGGAAGAAGCACTTGTTGAAGGAAGAGATTTTTGGCATTCTATGGTGTTTTTATTGAAGGAAGGTGTTACAACTAGGGTTTGCATGGTTATTTTTGATGAATTGTAAGTATTTTTCTGCAAAACTTCTTGATTGAATGGTTGTAGTCTTATTTCTTACATGTATTTATAATTTGCTGAATAAAAACCCTAGGTGAAAAGCACACAAGTAGGTCCTTGTCTCATGTCCCCTGATAGAAAAACTTTTAGCCATTGAAGAAGAAGAAGAGAGCCTAGCCATAGCTACACTCCTTTTTCTTCTTCCCTTTAGCTAGTTGTACCTTTTTGACTTCAAGAGGAAGAGGACGTCCCAGGCCTAGGTTATCTACACCTAGGTCCATTTTCTTTTAGGGTTTGATGAAAGAACCTTGCCTTAGAAACACTCTCACTCTTTAAGCCCTCTTGTCTTGACATTGTATTTCATTTGAGCTAGCTATTTGCTGGGAAGGAGGAGAGAGCACGAGGCCTTGCTTTAGCAACACTGGAGTGAGCCTCTCTCCCCTAGGGTTATGATTTTGAAGCCCTGATTTAGAAGCACTTCAAAACTTATCCCTCTAGTCCTTTAATTCTCAACCCCTTCAATTCTTGTGTGCTTCATAATTGACTCCATTTAACCCTAAGGCACTGATCCCAAGACCTCCAGCATTGAAGTAAGACCTTTATCCAAACACTCTCAAAAATTGAATTTAAAAACCCTAACTGCACTAACCCTAACCTACCAACCCTAAGTTGCTAACGTCACTCTTGGTTATTTGATCTCAATGCAGCAACGTTTTACTTTATGAGCAATTGAATGATGGTTTAAAGGATTTGTTTAATAAAGTATTGATTGATCCCATTGAATGCCACGTCGTTCTAGTATTTATTGGTGAAGTGACATTATATTTTCATTACTATTGTGTAAACATTGAATTCGTCAACATTTACTTTCAAAATTGCTTATATTGAATATCAGATAGTTCTTGATTGATATGAAGTACTAACCCATTGAAATAAGCTTGCAAATGTCAGTTTGTTGTTGTCTTGTTCCAAGTAGGTACTCTTCATTAGGTTTTACTTTATTATTGGTTGTTTAGACAGAAATTCTAATTGGTTGTGATCTGTGAAAGGGTGGGAAAACTTATCTTCATCCTATTAACCTTTTTCCTTTTCAAAACCCCAAGTCATCGGGGACGTCTCCCCTGGGCCTAACCTCCCTAAAGAGAAAGAACCTACCCATCGTGGTGACATTGTGTGGGATAGGTGCGTGGGTCTGTTCTTCCTTACTATCTTATTAGCGATCAACTTGCAAGCAAGGTGCACTGCACCATTATGAAAGGAGGCTACCTTGTAGCCTCGCGTCCCCTTCTCTACATCACCATAGGTATCTTTAATCCTTCGTGCCAAGGCGCAGTTTTCAGCCTTCCCTGGATAAAATTCTTGTGGGTCAGGTCCCTGCATACTTAGGTCGGTGATCCTATGGATCAGCATCGGATCGATGGTGATGCATCTATCTAGCCATAAGTAACCGTCTTGGAAGCAAGATAGCAAGAGTTTAACACACACGTTAACCTCATGGTGCCTTCCAAAATGTGGAATTTTCATGACGTTAAGGATAGTGGACTGCACGATGTTCATGGTCCATGGTTGAGGAATGATCTTTGATTTCTTTCCCTTCACCTTGTTTAAGTACTTGTGAGGTGCGAGCATGTCGTAGGTCTTACGATCTCCTAGATTATAGTCACTGATCTTCAAAGTTGGAATTCTCTCCAATTGCGCTCTGACTACATGTATCCCCTTCGGGAGGTACGTCGTAATGACTATGTAGTCGAAGTCCCTCAGGACATTGTCACAAATCACCACACCGGCCAGAGGTGGGATGTAGTCGAGAAGGATGGATGGGATTAACTTCACATTCACTAAGTCATCTCTATGCTTGTTTTTTTTCTCATCTATAGCTTGGGATGGTACGGATCCACAAGCAATCGACAGGGAGTCTTGCACTCCTCGCATCGACGAGGCTTTAACTCTTGCATACATCACTCTCTCTACCATTATATCGATTAAAATTTCCTCTAGTTACTTTTCCACAGTGTTGAGCTTGTCCGACATGCACACTCGAGATCGGATATATCATGCTGATGAACAATTTCTCAATGCAACAGAATGAATGGAAAGGTCTCAATGATCATTGCATCAAATCAACAAGTTCTCTATGGGCTCGGATAATCACAATTGGCAAAAGTGTTCTTGGTGCAACGCTCAATGGGATAAATAGACAATACTGTAACAATTTCTTCCAACGGGTCAGAAATATTTCATCAATGCACTTCTATCAGTTATGGCGTGGTCACAACAATCCAATGGTGAGCTTCAAGGCCATAATTTCTTTCTTATCCATTTGGTAGCATCGATCTAATGGTCATAATGCCTTTAATGGTTATATTTCTCCACCATGGTGAAGTGCCAATCTGTGTTGTTCTGATATTCCAACGAAGTTCAAATTCTAGAGACTTTCCTTCTGCGATGTTCTTTCTGAAACTTCTTGCAATTTTTCTAACTTTGCTTTCTTCTTGCTGATATTTATAACCTTCTTCCCTGTGATCTGTGTTACTGGGTTCCTCTTCCTATTGTGATTCTTATCTTCTCTTGGCATAATAACTTCACATTGTTGATGATCTTTCGTAGGGTTCAAGGGAAATACTTCTTCTCTGTCTGGGGTAGGTGCTCTACTCTCTTGTATGGACAAGCTTTTCAAGTTTGTCTGTGTTCTTTAAACTTTGACATCCAAGTCTCTGGCTCTGAAAATCTTCGATCTATTTTCATGTTCTTCTATCAAGTGCGCTATTCTCCTAGTCATGAAATCTTTTAATTCTTACGTTTTTTGTTCTAGGGATTCTTCTTCTTTTCTCTAGGTATGGTATTTATCAATCCAAGGTTTTCCTAACAATAAATAAAATGGGGTGTTGTTCTCAACAAATTTAATGACCTAAAATTATTTCTTTGTCAAAGTTCCATGAGCATGCATAGATATCTAGGTAATTCTTCCACATAGGGTTATTAGCTTTCCTCTAAATAATCTTATTCCTCCCAATGAAGGAACCATAGCAAGCCTTCCCAAGGTTTCCCAAGTTCTTTCTGTCATGACATTCACTTGTGTTTCCTTGTCAAGAACACAATCTATGTCAAAGTCTCATATTCTTGCTTCTATGCCTTCTTTTTCTTTGAAGATCTATGATAAGTTGATGTCTCTATGATCGTTCATGGTTTCTTTTATTTCTAACAATATAGTCTCTGATTCTTTTTGGGGTTCTTCCATAGTCTTAATTTCTAAGTCTTTCTCATGTTTTTCTTGTTCCATATTCATTCTTTTGAGTTTGGCAATCATCCTAGGGAAATCCAGAACTTCATGGTTCATAACTTTACAATAAAGACAATTAGGTATTCTATCAGGGCAATCCTTAGCAAGATGGCCCGGTCTTCTGCAACTGTAAAAAAGGGTTAATCCTCTCTTCCCCTTAAATGATCCCCAACTTTTCCTATACTACACACTAGTATCACAGTAACTAACCTGTAAAAAATTATTTCTAGGATCCTACATCCATTTGTTAGTCCAAACATTATTTCTATGCATAGGAATAACATATCTCTCACTATTTCTATTAGATCTACTTATATCAAATCTTCTGTCTTCTAGTTGTTCCCTAGTTTTCAGGCTAGGACAAAATTTATCAAACATACCTAGATCCATACTTTCGAAACAAAATTTTCACTTAACTTGCTTTTAGCAAAACACAAAGCTTTTAGATATAAAAAATTTCACTACTCGTACCTTTTTCAGAGCACCCAGATTCCAGATATTACCTATTTTCTTCAAATCAGACTTCCCTTCTTAGTACAGAGCTTTCACAAGTCAAGTAGAATATTGCACACTAAAGCAATAGATCTACGCGGAGAGATTTCTTTCTTTTCCTCGGTTCCCAACAATCACAATTTCATGTCCCAACAATGGAACCATTTGTTGGCACAGGGACAGACCCAGGGTTCAACACTTCAACAACGCACCAACAAAACCCTAACTATCATCCCTTTTGAAAACACCTGCGAAGCAGATGAAGTCTCACCCAAGGTAGAGGCAGGGGTTGTTGCAGGACTTAGGTGTCTGCAACCTGGCTGGGACACGGATCTATGATAACAATACTCTAACAAAGCACTTAGCAGTTACCATTCATCAATATTTAATCAGTGTTTACTTCGCAGATAAAACCCTAATTATAGAGTAACACAATATTCAACCAGATATACACATCTAAGAACTTATCATAAGAAAACAGATCAAATCTAGCATCTTGTTCACATTATTAGGCACTAAGCTATCATATCATATCCATCTAAGCATACATTATTGCACTAAGCATAAATCACATGAACAAAACAACCATAATGCATAGAACAATCATAACACAGGATATACGTGGTTCACCCCCAGCCTGGGGCTACGTCCACCAACTCTTCTCTTCTTTATTATATTCTGTCAAGCTTCTTACAAGCACATAGCATAAAAACCCTACTCCGCAGAAGACAAGAGATCTGTGTGCACCTCGCCAGATCCTCCTTCCCCGAGTTAGGTCACAACACAAAGCCATCTTACAATCTGCACATAATCTTCTTACAATCACTTGCACTTAGCTTCTACAAGTGTTCAACACAGTGTGCACAAAGCATTCCTACGATCTGCACTTAGCTCAATCGCCTCTCAATCACATCATCTCCACCACTTACTTACTTCACCTAGTTATCTATTTATACATTACAAAAAGGGCCTAAACATGGGTAAACCCATGGGCCAACATCCCATACCTGTTACATAATCCCAAAACCCAAAATTTCCCTAAAAAGGGGCCAAGATCCCACGATCACCACTTCAATTTGTGCTCCGCCTTCGACCATCCTGTCGAAGTCCCAAAATAGGTCAAACATGACCAAGGATCTCCAAAACTTGGTCAATGGCCAACATGCATCCCAAATTAGTTGAAGTAGTTCAACTACTTCTTTTAGTTAAGTTAACTAAAACTCAAGTAACTTTTAGTTAGGGGAAGAATTAATATAATATTAATAATAAAGGTCTTTTAATAAATAATAACCAGTAGGTGGGACCCCTTGTGACTCCCTTTAGTTTCTTAACAAAGATAAACAAAACTAGTCAATCAATCAAACACATCCCTCCTTGTGGCTCCTATAATCATTCTCATAATTTGAAAATTAAATATCAATTATATTTTAAATCATATCCAAACATATAATATCCAAAATATCCAAAAATAGTATGTTGTCCAAAAAATTCAACAGTCAACTATTCTCAACAAATCAATAATAAAATATACTCAAAAATCATATTTGCCACTTTGGGAGGTAATTTTCCCTTTGTTGTTGTGGTCTCCTTTTGACTTTCACGAATTAGCCTTAGGCTGTGTGGATCCTTAACGCTTGATCTCACTGATGACATGAGACCAATTATCTCTCAAGTGCATGCAGGATGAAATAGATTTGGTTGAATCACTTGACGGAGAGGAGGGGGAAACAACAACTTTTCCTTTGTCATGCATGTGGTGGGCTTCGGTTTTGAGTCCTTTTCTTGTGTGGGAGGACTACACAGGTGAGTTTGCAGTGGAAATTTGGACATTTGGTTAACCAGTGGAGGAGGAGCAAGTAGAGACAAATTGGGTCAGCCAAGATTTTGGGAGACTGTTGGGTGAACAATCTCCTGCCATCAGTCATTCTCAGGAACTTCGGGTTGCAATGAAACATGATGGGGGATAGGGATACCAGGGACATACTAGGGTTCTAAGGGAGGCCATTTTGGCCTAGGTTGGACCATCCCTTGTCCAATAAAATTGAAAATTTTAGCTTGGAAGAGTTGGTTTAACTCTTGTGGATCTACATCAAAATGTATCGAGAATCTTGGCCTTCTACGCCCTCTCTTCCAATTCCCTATGCCCTTGTTATTTCAGCCATGGATTCCTCTATTGAACAAGCCCATCATGTTTGCAATGTTTATTAGCAACTAGGTTCTTAAACAAACCATACATGACATCTCTTAATATGAAACAAAGTTTGGCTCAACAATCACATCATACCTATGCAATCCAATCCATAAAATTCATTTAATAATTGTCACTGAGCAGGGGATGAATAAGGGTTTTGGGATATCTGAGGGAGTTGTATTGAGTGGAAAAGTGATAAAATTAAAGGGGGTAAGAACATGATTACTTCTCAACAATTCATTAAACAATCGAATGTGCAACAATAACAAAATCATATCAATTGTGATCCACCTCTGTGTTATTTCTTAATCACTATAATATAGAGTTTTTTAATTTAATTTTAAGAACAGGGCATGCAAAATGAATACGGGATTGTGAGGGGATTCGTAATGAGCAAAAAAGTGAGAAAATGATAGAGTATTTAATGAATATTGTTCATAAAAAAAAAAATAATCAACAATCATAACTTTGTATTAAAATCAATCCAAAAAGCACCAACATTCATTGTTTCTCAATTGTATACAAAACTACTTGCTTTTTCAATAATTAAACTTCCCAGAATTCTTTAATTCATAACAGTCTGTGCTATCATAACTTATAAAAAACCTTTCCATTCAACATTCTCGTTTAACAAAATGTTGATCCCTTCTTCTTTAAAAAAAAAAAGAATAATCAAAACATGCACAGTAATATGCTCGACATATATCCTTGATAATCCATAATGCACCATGATAACAATCAAAATCCATTGTTTACCAATCAACAATCGGGCCCAATTAAAATATACACAAGTCTCTTTTCAAAATGTGAACATACTTCAAAATATGCTCGATTACACACAAGTCTTCATCATATAAATCGACAAAAACTTGAAATGAAACAATAGTCAACCCAAACATAAAACCCGAGCCTTCTTTGTGGATATAACTTCCTTTTAAAACAATCGGTAGTCTATGTGATGTTCCAATATAACCAATCATATATGAGCGAACAGAACTCGATTGACACACATGCATCATTTTTAAATTTTCCAGAAACCTGATCGGGCTTAGTAAAATTCATACACAAGTGTCCTCTTATGAAATTAAGACCACGTCGGATAAAAAAAAATAAGAGAAACCATAACAAGTAGGAATACAACCCTCAACTGTATGCACTGCTCATTTCATACTTATTTAAACAATTTTATCATACAAGGACGAGACAGAGACTCGATGAGAGAGCATGTGTCTTAAATAATTCCATAATCATTTACTTAACTAATAACCAATACTTGACAACCCCAAAAGGTTCCCAAGGAGAGGAAAGACAAGTTGGAGTCTAAATCGGGCTCTGTCAAAATCAAATGTAGGGACACAACAAGAGCTCATTCATCTTTTAAAAAAAACATAGAGAGTTGAGGGTCTTCTGAGCTTATATCAACCACAAGAAAAAATATATTTTGAATAGGACACAACAGTGAGCCATACGGTATTCACTTATCACTCTAAGTCTCGGTAACGGAACCAATAGTTAACACCTGAGGAGAGAAAAGACAATGACAGTAAAATAACCCAGTGCACACAGTGTGTTTAACACTTGCAGAGAAGAGGTGAGGGTTAACTTAACAGAGGTGGTTGTTCAAACACAACGAGACAATGTCTCTTCCCAATCACCCAGAAGATTAATAACTTTTGACAGCAACAACAGTGAAGACACACACACATCCCTTTGACAGAGTGCAAAGATAAAACTTGTATCAAGCAAAAACCCACATAGGTATATGTTAATATTTGGGTGACCAAGAAAGACTGGAACTTTGGGATGCTACCAGAGAAAAGACAGTAAGAGCGACCATCTACACCACTCAGGGTTTGAAGAAATGAACACAATGAATATTGACAAGTTCTCTGCAACTAGGTGAGGGTTACCACAACGACCGAGAGGAAACAAGTTAACAGACAGTGATACATAGAACAAAAACCCTCAATCATCAACCTAGAGCCATATTGCGCCACCATTATTAATATTCCACAGAGACTCATCATAAAATTCATATTGAACAAGAAACCACCAACGCATAGATTATTAACACCCATTGCTCTGATTATAATTGACAAAAATTTACAGTTATCACAGAGATCCATAACACCCAGTTACACACAGTCGAAAATCTCAAGGACACACAAAATCCAAGCATCACTAAGCCATCATTTGGTTCATACAACAGAGAATACATCATGGATGGAAAGAAAAGAATCATACCTGTGGGAAAAATTCTTAAATGGCGAGTTGACCAAGCCTCCCTTCCAAAAACCTGGAAACACGGAGCTTCATAACCAACAGAGCGAAATTGAAGCAATGGAGCAATGCCAGGGTGATGAGCGATAGGGAAATTATGGAGTGACATGCAGTAAATGCACGTCGCTTCCATCACATGGCCCCATTCAATTCAAAGTATGAGACAACCAAATAAACATAACATTCACCAATAATCAAACCATATAACCAATTCATATTCAATTCCAAACCATAGTGATATCTGAGATGATATCCATTGCATAGTGTGCCACCCAATACAGTTTACATGTTAATCCTTGTCATAACTCCAAGCAATAATACATATTAACAATGCTATATGTGCCTCCATTCAAATCTAATGAAATTCGCATAGACCATTAACCAACAAATAACATAATATTTAGGACTAATACTAGTATCCCTTAACTTCGTTAAAAACTTGCATGTAATCCCTTTACATAGTTCCTTTCTCTTTGCCATACTTTAGAACCTTTCCATGTTTTGTTTTTCTTTGTTTTGACCATGCTACCATTAAAATATCCGTTGCATATATGTGGCTAGGTAATCAACATAAGAATTAGTAACAAAGTTGTAACATAGCATTTGTAACATCATCCTCATACCGATAAAACATGTTCAATGTCGCAAGTGATTACCAAAGGTGTTCCACAATAATGTATTATCCACTTATTATCATGCCAATATGAAATTAAGACTGCATTGTAAAAAATGTAGGATTGTGTAGGCAACATCACAACAACAACAAAACATGTGTAATATGTCTATCCTTGCACCTCTAGTCTACAAGGGGGTCCCACCTACTAGTACTATATTATTAACATAGTTAAATAATAGCACTTTCGAAATACTTTGTGGGTGAAATTCATCGTTACGATTTTAATCGTCAACAAACTGACGACTCCACAGGGAAATCTGTTTCCAACAGATTGGAAACTCAAAATGTCTGGTTTCGCAGACCAAGTAACATTAGATCAAGAAGATATAAACCAAAATGATTATGCAATAGGGGGAAGTGAGCGGATTTAAGGGAAAAATGACCAGGAATTTGGGAATAACTCATGGAAAGTGTTAAGTATGAGGGGGTTTATCCATGTAAGCATAATCATTCAACTAAAAAAAATTCTTGACTTCAAGGAGAAAAATTTTCTGAACTTGCTCTTTTGAATATCGAAATGGATGAAGAAAAGGAAAGCAAAAGAGGGATAAAACCAACTATCTCATAAAACAACAGTGGAAGAAGATAACAATTTCAATGATACCTTCAAGGGGAACATCATGACAGTTGTGTAGTCTTGATTGTTATTGATTAACAATACTTTGCAGAAGCATCATTGTGGAAAAATTGATCCAACATTTTATTTTTACAAGAAATGAAGTCAAAAAGAACAAAAAGAAAGAAGTTTCATAGTAGAAACGAAACAACAAAAATGAATAAACAGAAAATGAAATAGCAGAAATGGAAAACTAGAAATGTAAAAGACAAAATGAAAAACTACTAATGTAAAAGTAGAAACGAAAACTACTATAATAATAGCATAAA
This sequence comes from Picea glauca, assembly GCA_000966675.3. Lineage (NCBI taxonomy): Eukaryota > Viridiplantae > Streptophyta > Pinopsida > Pinales > Pinaceae > Picea > Picea glauca. Next base: position 266,301 of record JZKD02S1817944.1, on the reverse strand, counting down.
TGAAAACTACTATAATACAAAAACATTCCAAACAACGTTAAACTGTTCAAGTTAGTTCCACGTAATGTTTTAAGTGGGAACCGTTAGTGTTGTAGGATAACAATCGCTCTTGTAAGTCCTTTAGAATGTAAGAATTTGCACATAGGACAAAAACGATCTTAAAAGGACCCAGCCATAATTTTTGAAACTTCAAATGCCTTCCTCTATCAGCATGAGTTGAATCCCACAACAATAGCTTCTCATTGACTTTAAATTTGACATCTTTGACACTCTTGTTGAAATATTTTTTAATAGTCTGTTGTCTTCTCTTTATATTATCCAAGGAAAACTTCCTTTGCTCCTCTAAATACAAAAGTGCATTCATTCTTTTAGAAACATTAGAAGAATTTAATTATTGGACATGTAGCATTAACCTTAAGGAGGAATGATCCAAATCAGTAGGAAGAATGGATTTTTGACCATAAACAAGATGGAAAGGACTGCAACCAATGCTCACCTTGGTGGTAGTGTGATCTGCCCAAAGGGCGTAAGTGAGGAGAGTGTGCCATTGATGAGGCTTATCTTCAATAAGCCTTTTGATAATTCTAACTAGATTTTTATTGGTAGACATGGCCTCCCATTTCCTTCAGGATAATAAGCTGATGAGGTAAAATGTGTAACCCCCAACTTAGCTAAAAATTGGGTCAGCTTAGCATAAATAAAAGCAGGACCATTGTCTGTAATAATTTCCAAAGGAAGACCAAATCTAGAAAAAATAGTGTTTTCAAGGAAAGAAACCACATGTTCATCCTACGAATGTTTAAGTGAGATAGCTTTAGCCCATTTTGTAAAATAGTCTATGGTTGTCAAGATAAAGACTTTTCCTGCTAAAGACGGTGGATTAATAGGACATATAAATTCTAATCCCCATTTTGAAAAAGGAAAGTCTGGGAGGATAGGTTGTAAAGGCATGGCTGAAAGGCATTCTTTCCCAACAAATTTCTGGCACTTATCACAAGATCTCGAAAAAACATAAGAATCACAAAAAATTGAAGGCCAATAGTATCATTTTCTAATAATCTTAAAAGTAGTGGTTTAAGAAGAAAAATGGCCTCCTACATGAATAATAGAACTTGAAGAACCATGAGTTTCTTGCAACAATTTATGTGCTTCCTCATTGTTTACACAATGAAGCAACATACCATCGACAAATATTCTAAACAAGAAGTCTCATATAATGATGTATCTAGCAAATTTGAGGCAGAGCCTTCTTCTTTGATGAGTGTCTAAGTTATCTAGACATCTTTGATTTTGCAAATAGTAAACCAAATTTTTATACCTAGTATGTTCAGACATAGGAAGGATTTGATTATTAATGTAGAACAGTGTTGATAGGGAACTATCATGTTCTTCAATTTCTTCACTAGTTTCAGCATGCTGAGCTAAGTGAAGGGCTAAGTCACGTCCCTTGATGGTGTTAGAAATCAAGATAGTTAAATAATGCTCTTGGATCTTGGCAAGCGAATGTGAAAGCTTCCCTAAAATATAAGCATGTGAGAGAAACAACTTGACAGCGGGTAAAGGGACTTTTACCAATGTGTGCTTACCTAAGATGAAGTGGTGAAAATTTTCAACAACTTTAACAAGAGAGAAAGCATGCTTTTCAATAAAAGAATATTTAAAATCATCATCAAACAAGATTTGACTCATGTAAGCCACTGGTTTTTCGTTACTTTGGTCATCACATTGCATGAGGATAGCATAAATTGCTTCCTCTGTGGCATTAGTATATATCATAAAAAAAAAAATCAAAATCCGGTTTCGCCAAAGCTTGTGAGGAACTGATTTCTTTCTTGATCCCTACAAAAGAATTTTAGACATCATCTTTCCAAGAAAAGGAATGATCTTTCTTAAGAAGATTATGAATTGGCTTGACCATTACAGCAAAATCAGGAACAAACCTATGGACAAAGTTAATAACACCCATGAAAGCTTGAAGCTCCTTCTTGGAAGTGGGGGTAGGAAGATTTACAATAGCAGAAATCATTTCAGGATCAATGCTTATTCTTAAATTGAATACAATGTGTCCAAGGAGATTTCCCTTGGTAACGCCAAAAATATACTTAGAAGTATTTAGAAAAATGCCAAATTTCCTGCATCGCATGAGAACTCTTTTAAGATGACCAAAATGATCTGATCAATTTTAGAATACAAAGTTAAGTGCTCAAGATAGATCTGAATAATCTTGTCAATCAAATTGTAAAATTCTATTTTCATAGATCTTTGAAAAGTGGCACCTACATTAGATAAGACAAAAGGAATATGTTCATAATAAAAAGTGCCCCAATGAGTAATAAAAGTGGTTTTATATTTGTCTACCCTTTTTACCTTGATTTGATTGTAACCAGATAAACCATCAAGTAAGGACAACATCTGTGACCCTGCAACTTGCTGCAAAATCATTTCCATATTAGGGAGAGGAAACTGATATTTTATACTAACCCTATTCAATGCACAAAAATCTATGCATAATCTGATTTGACCAGTTGTTTTCTGAACAAGAACCAAATTGGAAACCCACTCAGAATACTTAACCGGGAAAATCATCCCAGCCTTCAAGAGTTTTTCCAACTCCTTTCGAATAGTTTCTTCAAGTGCAGGGTTAATGGGTCTTTGTTTCTTCCTAGTTGTTTTTATTCCCTCCTTTATAAGAATGGAATGTTGTATAAGAGTAGGATCAAAACCATGAAGATCCTCATAAGACCAAGCAAAAACATCTTGAAATTCACCAAGTAGCTTAGCGAACCTTAATTTTTCTTCAACAAACATTGTGCACCTATTTTAACATTCTTTGGAGATTCAAGTGTTCCAATGTTCAAGGAAATGGTTTCACCCACTTTCCTTTTTGACTCATCTTCTTTATGTTTTTCTTTGTTACCTACATCACTCTATGAAAATGAACTTTTAAGAGGAGTCAAGCCTTTAGGAATTTTGTTATCTTCCATCGATATAATTTCCTTAGGATTATAAGGTTCATTTTGAATGAAAAAATAGATGCTCTCATCACTAGGAAAGACCTGCCATGACTCTATGTTGTCAGGGATGTGTGGATGATACATATATTGAAAGGTACAATTAGGTATTTATGGAAGAAGTTGCCAAGTAGGAGAGGCTGCAAAAATAGCTAACCTGTCAACCATTGAGTTCAATTCCCTTTTAACGAGTGATGTTGAAAGATAGTAAGTTCGAGATAAGTGCCCAAACAGTTTGGGTGTAACGTTTCATTAACTTGTTGCTAGAAGAGTATATCTTATGTACAAGGTTTAAAACAAGTTCGCAATCCCCAAAAACTGTAAGGTGACCACAACCCAGATTATAGGCATTTTCAATGCCTGCCAATAATGCTTCAAATTCAATTACAATGTTTGTGCAAGCAAACTCTAACCTATAGAAAAAGTTATGAATCTTACCCACGGGAGAGTAAAATATAATACCAACTCTGTTTCCTTCATTGGAGCATGAACCATCGAAGTGCACATGCCACATCCCATCCTCTAAGGTGATTTGTTCCAAGGTAGTGTTGTCCTCATCTGCAAATATGGAGTACACTCCTAGGTCCTCCTCGATATAATTCACATTAGGCTGTGGGATGCTTTCTATGTAAGGTGAAATTCTCCCCTCTCTTAGGACTATGATGTTTTTACCATTCCGAGGGATGGATAATTTTGTTCCGTCGAGTGAGAGGTATCCACCTGTCAAAGCTTTCCAATCTCTTCCTAATATGATCGAGTAATTACTCACTGACATATCTATTACTTGAATATTAAAGGTTATCCTTATTTCAGGATGCGCTCACAAAACCAAGCTCATGTCCTTGATTTCACCTATGGTTGTTTGTTGTAAAATATTATAAGAGAGCATGCTTCTAGCATTTTAATTTGTAAAAGACAATCCTAGCTCTTCCATAATAATTTTCGACATTACACTTGGGCCCAAACCGTCATCAATGAGGAAACAATGAGAAATATTATCCATAATCTCTACAAAAATATAAAATGGGGGGTTTTTTACAGGGTGTCTAAATTTATGTACACCTACTTTATTTACAGACGAATCCTCTTCATATACCTCTTCATAGAGGTTGGCTACAATGAAATCTGTTCCTTCCATAAATATTTTTAGATGCTTCTGTTGTTCAGGGATGACAACCATGTCTAGGAGGGTAGCATTTACTTTGATGTTGGCCAACTGATTTAGAATGTTGTATTTGGAAGAGGGAAGAGGGAAGTTAGTTCCTTGACTGTCAGTAGCCTTAGGAACCTAAACAGTAGCAGCTGGTTAAGATGATCTTGGGCTAGAAGAAGTGCGGGGAGGATCAAATTTGTTTTTAGGAGCATAGGATTTATTCCTAGTTTTTATGATCATGGCATCCTCTGTCTCTGCAAAGTATAGGAAAACAATAGTAGTTTCAAGTCTCTTACTGTTAACACCAATTCTTGCAAGGGGGGTGTTTCTCTCCGATTCCAGGCCCTTGGTGTAAAATGCAAAGAAATGGGTTTTAAAAACCCATCAAATGCGTTTTATTCAAAGGCCGCATTCATGAGCATCAAGCACAGCACACAGAAGAAGTCCATTTCGGGCTTAAAATCAGACGAAGGGACATTTTTGTTTTCAGCGGCGAGGATCCATCGATGGAGTAGATAAACGGTCATCAGGAAAGCTAGAGCCATGGAGTTACATGAGGTTTAGTGCATGGGCTCATCCCTTAGGGCCAAATTCATGAAATGATCGTGGTCATTCGATCTAGTCAGGACACGTGGCGCCTGATTAATTCTGGTCGCCATCTCGGCTATCGCGACTTTGAAATACAAGGCTTGAATCCCTCCCATCCACGATACACAAGATGCGAAGGCGCCTTTGGGTGTGGGCCCACGGTCCTAGCACCCGGTCATGAGGTAGCAGGGCTAAAGTGGGGGTCGGTTGAGTTTAAATGCTCATTGAGTGACGAGTGATTGTGGCCATTGATCAAGGGAGGATCTCAGTCGTCCAACCAAGGGACGCATGGCACACGATTGAGTCTGATTGCCATCTCGGTTATCATGAATTTGAAATACAAGGGTCAACTCCCTCCCATCCACGATACACAATATGCGAAGGCACCTTTGGGTGCGGGCCCGCGGTCCTGGCGCCCGGTCACGAGGTAGTAGGGCTAAAGTGGGGGCCAGTTGAGTTTAAATGCTCATTGAATGATGAGTGATCGTGGTTTTTGATAAAGGGAGGATCTCAGCCATCCAACCAAGGGACGTGTGGCGCACGATTGAGTTTGGTCGCTATTTTTCTTATCGTGACTTTGAAATACAAGGGTCAACTCCCTCCCATCCACGATATGTGAGATGCGAAGGCGCCTTTGGGTGTGGGCCCACGGTCATAGCACAAGTTCGTATGGAGTGGGGACAAAGCAGATAAGGGGTGTGGAGCCAATTTGTTCAAGGGAAAATGGATCGTGTCCGTTGATTTTGAAGCCAAATCCAACCGCCGATATGGAGGGCCATTTCGCAGTTTTAGTCAACAAGGATCTTGGGTGCTAGAATGGCAGAATCTCCTGAAAGGAGAAGTGTTGAAGCACCTATGGAACGAGGCACCATGTCATGGCCATGGGTTACATTGAGGGCAGGGCCAAAATAAAAAGGAGGCTAGCCTCTGAGCCCTAGGAAGCAAGCGTGTGGTCGTCCCTTGTGCTCGAAGTCTTGGCCACCCGCCATGGAGGAAGGCAATTAATGAAAATTGAGCAAGTAGATAAAACCTTAGCTCAAGCCATGGATGTAAGGCATGGAGGTTCTGGCAGGCAATATTCCCAAGATCGTCCTGTGTGCAGGTTTTCCTAAAAGAGCCATGTCGATATGATGTCCTCGTCTGACCAGAGGAGCCTGCACATGCTAAGTTGGACTTTAATGTCTCATCTTCCCTCTTGTTGCCAAGGGGGCGTATTGCTCTGAGTATATATACTCAGTTTTTGTATTTTTGTAGGGATGGATGGTAGAGCAGAGCTCCCAGCTATAATGTTTTAATGAATCATTGCTTTTCCTGGCTATGTATCTGTATGTGAAATTTCTTATTTAATTAAAGGCAAGTTTCTTTTTCATCTGGTTTCTATCCCATACTAAAAGAGTTCATGATTGACTGATTCACATGAATCGCTGTGACTGTGTTATGATAAAGGTTTTGTTGTAACATTGTTATGTTCTTTTAGTGTTTCTGCAATTTGAATATAATATGTTCTTGTTTTCAAGTTTTTCTTCTTCGGGCCATTAGAAGCTCGATGCCTACAACATACCTTTTCATTTCCTCACGGAAGTCTTCCTCCTACTCACCCTTATTACAACTTATTATCTAAAGTTAAACCAAGACCTCATCTGCTTGTGCATGCCTGGCCTAGTTTCTGAATTAGGACGATATTGTTATGAGTTTACTTCCATTCATCACCCTTTATCAAAAAATAGTGATATAAAATGATAGGCATCAGGCTTACTCCTGCTACAATCCAGGAGTGACTTATGATGCCAACATTTCTGGCGCCGTTGTCGGGGACGAAGTTGAAAATTTTCCCTGAGATCGAACAACATCGAGCCTCTGATTCTGAAGGTGCATCAGGCATCAGAGCCCTACGAGATTTCTACTATGCACCTGGTGACTCCATTGTGACGACTCCACTGTGGTGAACCTGCTGTTTTAGTTGTGGCTTCCAGAGGTAGACACACGCTGTACCATCCACAACTACCTCTAGCTATGCCTGAAACCGATCCAGAGGTGATTATCAGAAAAGGAAAGGCCTCTGAAGGAGAAACTTCCACTGTCAAACCAGGTAATTTCCCATCTCCATCTATAGAAACTCCATTCTCTTCTTCTCAGCTTCCTAGTAGACCTTTTTCTGAAGTTTCCCGTGTCCTGAATTTCGGAAGTGTTCCTGCTGAGTTTACCCCCCCCTGGTCTGGGATTGGAGGGAGAAGTCCTTGTCACTTCCCTCTCCCCTAAAGTTTTACCTTGGCGTAGACCCAGGAACATAGAATATTTCCCCACTCCTAGATTTACCACCCCTCCTCTTATTACTGTTGCTGCTACTGCACAGAGAGAAGCATCTGTTGACTCAATCCCCTTAGCCTTCTCTCTGAATCCCCTACTGTTTCCTCTTCCACTTGGAAGCTCATTTCGAGTATCCCCTGTTCAAGCTCCTTCTCCTCTGAGTTCTCCTCCACCTAATATTCCTATGGCAAGAGAAAATCCCCCCATGACCAGAATGGAGGCTATAATAGCTGCTAGGTATGCTCCCCTTTTGTTACCTCAACCTCTCAATTCCCTTCCAGCAGATGGCTACCTTAAGCAGCTACCCAAGTTTACAGGCAAAGGGGACATAGCTACATAAGAACACCTCGAAGCCTATTACAGTTTTATAGATGATCATGTTATCATGCATGCAGACGTATGGATAAGGATTTTCATCCAAAGCCTTGAAGGCAAGGCTGGAAAGTGGTTTAGGGCCCTGCCTCCTGGTTCTATCAATGGGATTGAGGCTATGGACAATGCCTTTTTGAGAAAGTGGGGAGACAAAAAAGACTTCATGTATTACATGATAGAGTTTGGGTCTTTGAAGAGAAAGGAAGGAGAGTCTATCTCTAACTTCTCCAAGAGATTCAATAAAATGTACAATAAAATCCTCGCTGAGATAAAGCCCTCATAAGCCTTTGCTAAAATCACTTATGCTAGTACTTTTGATCTCGATTTCTTCCTCCTATTGAGGGAAAGGAGAGCCACTACTCTGGCTCACATGCAGGATGCAGCCGTGGAAGTAGAATCTAACATATTGGTTGTTGACCAACTCAGGAATAAGGCTGATAGAGACATATCTAGGAAAAGACCTGAAGCCTCCCCATCCAATTCCTCTCCCCTTCCCCTTCAGACGGACGACATAACTAAAGTGCTAAAATCTCTTTCGGCTAGAATGGAAAGGTGGGAGTTAGAAGGGAATCCCATGTACAGAAATCCCCAAAATACTAATAACAGAGGCTTCAGAAGGCCTAGTAACAATGTGCCATAGGATTTTCCAAGGGAACCAAGGAGCAAAGACAGAGACAATCAGAGGATTCAAACCCCTCTCCAAAATAACCTAGTTGCTCATGAGGAAGGAGAGGAGATAAATGAGCTCGGCCCTGAAATTCATTATATTGAAGACACTTCCCCTTTTCCCCATTTGACTCAATCTACATATGAAGAATCCCTTATGAACATTCAAATCAATGAGTTGGGTAAAGGGGAAAAGGCAAACAACACTCATAATAGAGACCATCTCAGGTCAAAGAAGAAAGAAGGGATTTTTGATAGCCATGATCAGCCCCTCATAGAGGAAAGGCCTGCTAAACCTGCAACAATCACTACTAAAGAAAAGAAAACTCAGAATACTTCGCCAACAACCAAAGAACCTGTATATGAGGTAAGGGAAGCTCCTAAGCCTCTTTCCTCCTTCAGTTTTGAGCATGAAATTCAAAAGATTAGAATTCCCGTACCCCTCTCAGAACTAGTTAAAAATGAAGATTTCAAAAGGTCTCTCTCCAAACTGCTACAATCTGAGTCCCCCCAGCCTTCCACAGACTCAGTAAATCTTCAAGACGAAAATCCAGCAGTCATCCTAGGTCTGATGGTAGAAGACAGAGATGACTCATCCCCTCCCTTATACACATCCATGAACATACATGATAAGGTGCTGCATAATTGGCTCATGGATTCAGGAGCTTCCCACAACCTAATGCCCAAAATAGTCATGGAAGAATTGGGATTGGAAGTGACAAAGGCTTATCATCATTTGTACTCTTTTGATTCAAGGAGGGTTCAATGTCTTGGAGTCATTAAAGACTTGCTGGTCTCTTTATTTCAGCTGCCAATGAAGAGTGTGGTCATGGACATTTTAGTAGCTGATGTTCCCCCAAAGTTTGGCATGTTGTTGTCAAGATCTTGGATTAAAAAACTTGGAGGAACATTATAGATGCATCTCACATATGCCACCATTCCAGTATTTGGAGGGGAGCACAGGAGGTTGTACAGAGAAGCTCAGTTGGCCTACATTGTTAGTGATGAAACAGACCCCACCAATCATCCTATCTTTTCACTTGACACTGATTTGGGGTCTATTTTATTGCAACTCACTGATACTCCTGAAGCCCCTTTTCAAATCAGAAAGCATCCCATGTTTAATCATGAGATACCTCCTCCAACCACCTCTATTTGGAAGATGTTCTTCGATGGAGCTTCTTCTAGCAAAGGCGCTAGCGCTGGAGTGGTTTTTGTGACTCCTTGTTAGGAAACCATATCCCTGTCATACAAGCTAGAATTTGAAGCTACCAATAATGTGGCAGAATATGAAGCTCTTGTTCTAGGTTTAAGGGTTGCAATTGAAATGGGAATTGAGGGGGTACCAGTGTTCGGAGATGCTGAGTTGATAATCTAGCAAGTCAGAAATGCTTATCAGGCTAAGCATCCTCAACTTAGGAGTTACAAAAATGAGGTGTGGGACCTGATTGATAATTTCTTATCATCTTTCAACATTTCTTTTATTCCAAGAGAGGAAAATACTTTGGCCGATTCCTTAGTTGTCTCAGCTTGTCTGTTCAAGATCCCTCTGTCGCCTAAGATCAAATATGATGTTGAGATAATATATAGGCCATTTGTACCGGACAATATCAAGCATTGGAAGGTATTCAAAGACGATCTTGAAATCAAAAAATTTCTTCAATCTGTCGATGAATTTTCTACATTACACATTGATCAGGATATTGATCTCGAAAGTCACCCTCAACCTGAGGTATTTTTAAATAAAATTGCTAATCACCATATTATTCATCTACCTAGCAATCACATTCTGAAGGGACTAGTCCCTTTAGAAAGACTTTTCGATGGGAATGATGTGGCATTAAAGGGTAGGGTTTAAAATGAAGATGTTGATACAACGGAGTGCAACATTGGCACAAAAGAGGAGCCTAAGTTTCTCAAGGTGTCAAGCAGTTTGACCAAAGAGAAGAGGGTCAGATATACCGAGATATTAAGAGAATTTGCTGATGTGTTTGCATGGACCTATGAAGACCTCAAGACATATGACACATCTATCATTGAATCCAAGATCCCACTGAAGGAAGAGGCTAAGCCATTTAGATAGAAGCTAAGATAGATAAATCCCATGTTGTTGCCTGTCATGGAGAGAGAAGTAAAGAAGTTGTTAGATGCCCAAATCATTGTCCCCTTGAGATATTCTGAGTGGGTGGCCAATTTGGTCCCAGTGAGGAAGAAAAGTGGAGAAATCAGGCTCTATGTTGATTTTAGGAACCTGAACAGGAGCTCAAAGAAAGAAAACTATCCCTTGCCCAACATGGAACACATATTGCAGAGGGTAAATGGTGCATCTAGGATATCCATGGTTGACGGTTTTTCTGGCTATAATCAGATATTATTCATGCCTGAGGACAGAGACAAAAAAACCTTCACCACTCCTTGGGGCACATTCATGTATGCCAAAATTCCTTTTGGATTAATGAATGTAAGAGAAACATTTCAGCGAGCCATGGACCTAGCCTTCATCAGGGAGAAAGATCAGTTTGTGGTGATCTATATGGATGACATCACAGTCTTCTCTGGGTCTGATAAAGAGCACTAATGTCACTTGAGGAAAGTTTTCTTGAAATGCCGGAGGTTTGGCCTTTCCTTAAATCCCAATAAATCTTTGTTTTCTATGAAGGAGGGGAAATTGTTAGGCCATATAGTATCAGTAGAGGGAGTGAGAATTGATCCCAGCTGGGTAGAGGCAATTTAGACACTGTCACTTCCTAGGTCTAGAAAGGAAGTCCAGGCTTTTTTAGGGAAGATCAACTTTCTGAGGAGGTTCGTCTCAAATTTTGCTGAGTTGGTAAAACACATCACAACCATGCTCAGAAAGGGAAATGAAGTAAAATGGACTGTTGAACCCAAGGAATATTTTTTCCAAATAAAAAAGGCATTGACTGAGGCACCTGTGCTGACCAGTCCTTCTTATTCCAAGGATTTCCTAGTTTTTTCTTTTGCTTATTTTAATATAGTAGAAGCGGTCTTATTGTAGAAAAATGAGGAAGGGTGAGAGAAACCCATTTCCTTCTTCAGTAAGGCATTAAGAGATGCAAAAATAAGGTATGAGATCATGGAGAAATAGGCCTATGCCTTGGTGAAAGCTCTCAAATCTGTCAAAGTCTATGTCTTACACTCAAGAGTGACTGCATACATTCCTTCAGCCCTTGTGAAAGACATCCTTATACAGCCTGGCATAGATGGGAGAAGAGGTAAATGGATTGCCAAGATCCTTGAGTTTGGCCTGAAGATAAAGCCCACCAAGTTGGTTAAAGGGCAGGGTTTAGCCAATTTGTTGGATGAATCTAATTTCAAGGCCTCGTGGGTTAGCTTCATCAATGCTTGCTCATAAAATCAGCAAGCTGAGTCGTCCAGCAAAATCTCTCAAGGTGGCTTATCACTAGCAGAATGCACCTGGTACAGAGACATTTTGTACTTTCTGCAAGAGTTGAACCCTCATGATGGAATGGGAAAAACCAAGGCAAGAGATTTAAATCTCAAGGCGGTCAGATATTGCCTTATTGACCAAGTCTTGTACTAGAGAGACCCTCTAGGGGTGTTTCTAAGATGTCTAAACCCACAGGAAGCCTATAAAGTTATGTTTGATTTCCATAGCAGCCTTTGTGGAGGGCATCATTTCTGGAAGACCACAACTCACAAAATTCTCAGGGCTAGGTACTACTTTCCCACCTTATTCACTGATGTCTACAGAGAAGTCAAAGCTTGCATCAAATGCCAAAGGTTCTCAGGAAAGCAGCAGCTCAAATCTCTGCCACTAAAGCCTGTAGTAGCTTAAGCACCCTTTCAACAGTGGGGGTTGGACTTCATTGGAGAAATTCATCCTCCTTCAAGTGGCCAACATAGATGGATCCTGACTGCAACAGACCATTTCACCAAGTGGATAGAAGTTACCCCCACTAGGAGTACTTCACACAAGATAATTATTAGCTTCCTAGAGGATATCATAGCCAGATTTGGCTGTCCCAGCAGAATTTTCACTGATAATGCTGATTTTTTCAAGTCTAAGCCTCTGGTTAAGTTCTGTGAGCAGTTTGAGATTTCACTAATTCACTCCACTCCCTATTATCCTCAAGGAAATGGACTGGCAAAATATTCCAATAAAAGTTTAATCAAACTCATTAAAAGATTATTGGAAGACAATAAGAGGGCCTGGGATTCAAAGCTCAAATTCGCTCTATGGGCCGATCGAGTGACAACAAAGAAATCCCTAGGCACCTCACCTTTCAACTTGTTTATGGGACGGAGGTTGTGTTTCCCACTCAGTTCGCTTTACCTATAGCAAAATTCTTTCAAGATCATGAAGGAGAGCCAGACCATATGGTCAGAAGAATTCATCAAGTGGTGGAAGTGCAATAGATCAGGGAGCAAGTAATGGACATAGCTCATAGTCATCAGCAGAAGATCAAGCAGGCCTTTGACAGGAAGGTTAGGAAGGAGGAATTCGAGCTGGGAGATTTGGTGCTTAAGTGGGATACACCCAGGTAGGATAGGGGCAAACACAACAAGTTTGATGCCCTCTGGATCAGGCCCTTCAAAATCTCTGAAGTATTCTTAAATAACACATACAGGTTGCAGGATTTGGAGGGTGAAGAAGTTTTTAACGACCCAGTAAATGGGCATTTCCTGAAGAAATGTTTTGTTTGAGCATTAAACGACTCCTCTGTTTTTGTAAATATTGTTTTTTCTATTTATTTTCGGCTTAATAAATGACTCCATAGCCCAATAGCAAGGCACTGAAACTACAAGGAGTTCTTAGAGAATTGCAGGGACGACTCTATCCCCCATGGAGCCTAACGTTAGCACCAATTCTTGCAAGGGGGGTGTTTATCTGATTCTAGGCCCCTGGTGTAAAATGTGAAGAAATGGGTTTTAAAAACCCATCAAATGTGTTTTATTCAAAGGCCGCATTCATGAGCGTCAAGCGTAGCACACAGAAGAAGTCCATTTCGAGCTTAAAATCAAGTGAGCGGGCATTTTTTTTCCAGTGGCGAGGATCCGTCGATGGAGCAGATCAATGGTCATCGGGTAAGCCAGAGCCACAAAGTTTCATGAGGTTTAGTGCATGGGCTCATCCCTTAGGGCCAAAGTCACGAAATGATCATGGTCATTTGATCCAGTCGGGACACATGGGGCATGATTAAGTCTAGTCACCATCTCGTCTATCATGACTTTGAAATACAAGTCTCAACTCCCTTGCATCCATGATACACGAGATGTGAAGGTGCCTATGGGTGCGGGCCCACGGTCCTGGCGCCCGGTCACGAGGTAGCAGGGCTAAAGTGGGGGTCGGTTGATTTTAAACGCTCATTGAGTGACGAGTGATCATGGTCATTGATCAAAGGAGGATCTCAGTTGTCCAACCAAGGGACACGTGGCACACGATTGAGTCCAGTCACCATCTTAGCTATTGCAACTTTGAAATACAAGGGTCGAATCCCTCCCATCCACAATACGCAAGATGCAAAGGTGCCTTTGGGTGCGGGCCCATGGTCCTAGCCCGGTCATGATGTAGCAGGGCTAAAGTGGGGGCTGATTGAGTTTAAACACTCATTGAGCGATGAGTGATCGTGGCCATTGATCAAGGGAGGATCTCAGCCATCCAACCAAGGGACACATGGTTCACAATTGAGTCTAGTTGCTATTTCGCCTATCGTGACTTTGAAATACAAGGGTCGACTCCCTCCCATCCACGATACGCGAGACACAAAGGCGCCTTTGGGTGCGGGCCGACAGTCATAGAATAAGGTCGTATGGAGTGGGGACAAAGCAGATGAGGGGTGCAGAGCCAATGTGTTCAAGGGAAAATGGATCCTGTCCATTGATTTTGATACCAAATCCAACCGCCGATATGGAGGGTCGTTTCACAGTTTTAGTCACCAAGGATCATGGGCACTAGAATGGTAGAATATCCCAAAAGGATAAGTGTCAAAGCACCTCTGGAGCGGGGCGCCAAGTCATGGCCATGGGTTACATTGAGGGCGGAGCCAAAATAAAAAGGAGGCTAGCCTCTAAGCCCTAGGAAGCAAGCGCGTGGTCGTCCCTTGTGCTCAAAGTCTTGACCACCTGCCGTGGAGGAAGGCAATTAATGAAAGTTGAACATGTAGCTGAAACCTCAACTCAAGCCATGAATGTAAGGCATGGAGGTTCTGGCAGGCAGTCTTCCCAATATCGTCCTGTGTGTAGGTTTTCCTAAAAGAGCCATGTCGATCTGATGTCCTCGTCTGACCAGAGGATCCTGCACACGCTAAGTTGGACTTTAATGTCTTAGCTACCCTCCTGCTACCAAGGGGGCATATTTCTCTGAGTATATATACTCAGTTTTTGTATTTTTGTAGGGATGGATGGTAGAGAAGAGCTCCCAAATGTAATGTTTTAATGAAGCACTGGTTTTCCTGGCTATGTATCTGTATGTGAAATTTCTTGTTTAATGAAAGACAACTCTCTTTTTCATCTGGTTTCTATCCCATACTAAAAGAGTTCATGATTGACTGATTCACATGAGTCGTTGTGACTGTGTTATGATAAAGGTTTTATTGTAAGGTTGTTATGTTCTTTTAGTGTTTCTACAATTTGAATATAAGATGTTCTTATGTTCAAGTTTTTCTTCTTCAGGCCATTAGAAGCTCGATGCCTCCAACAGAACTTTGAATTTCCTCACAGAAATCTTCCTCCTACTCACCCTTATTACAACTTACTATCTAAAGTTAAACCAAGACCTCATCTGCTTGTGCATGCCTGGCCTAGTTTCTAAATTAGAATGATAATGTTCTGAGTTTACTTCCATTCATCACCCTTTATCAACAAATAGTGACATAAACTGATGGGCATTAGGCTTACTCCTACTGTAATCCAAGAGTGACTTCTGATGCTAACACTTACCAAATATTTTATCTCTAGCACTCTTCTTTACTTCACATATACTTTCCTCATGGTGTTCCTCACAAAATTTACACCAACTACGAGGCATGATAGCTTTAGGCTGAAAATTATTTTCATTTGGAATTCTAAAGGGGGGTGCAAAAGAAGATGAAGATCCAGGAGTAAGAGAGGGGACATTTCATTTCCACTCATACGCTATCATTCGATTATTCATGTATTGTACAAGTTGTAAGAGGGTGGACATGTCTATATTCTTAATTGTGTCTCGCCCAGGAAGACCTGTTCTTTAAAGCTATTCTTCATACTCTAAACAAGTGTGCAGAGAGGAAACAAGGTTATCAATGGAATTTTCCTCAAGCCTATGATGATAGGGGGAAGGTAATGCATTATAATAATGCATGAAAGTGGCTTGGTTCTGAGGGAGAATGAGTTTAGAGATTTGGTTGTACAATTTGGTGAAATACAAGTTGAAGGACTTGATAGTCTCACCATCCTTATAAGCAATGTTATTGTACTCTCGTAACTACTTGGCTGGGATCTTGGATTTCCCATAGGTATATTTGAACCAATAGACTAACTCCTCCCAAGTAGATAAAATATTAGGAGGGAGATCAAATAAATCAGCCACAACCTTCCCTTCAAGGGAATTCACAAATAAGCGCATACAAGTATCGTTGTCATTGGCTCCTATGTTGTGAAAGGCTTTAGAAAATTCCACCAAGTGTTCATTTGTAGTGACAATGTTATTCCCTGAAAACCTAGGGAGATTCTCTTTGAATTTAGGAAGTGGACAAGTAGTAGGTGCTAGGTTAAAAAGGGAGGAAACATGCCACAGAGTAGTTGTAGCATCTTCTTCAAACTGAAAAAGCCCATACTTTTTAATGGCTTTAGAGGGGTTTGTAGTATATTGGATAGGGACTTGGTGAGTATATAAGCTACCAATCACTGACGAGGATGAAGATTGAGATTTAGAAGCACCTCCAGTGCCACCAGAGCCAACTCTAGATGCCATCTTGTGAATGATAAGTAAGGGAGAGAAAGACGAACTAGATGAATCACACAAAGTTCTCCTTAGAGCACTTTGTTGGGTTGACAAAACAACGTTCCTTCTTCCTATTTTAGTAATAGGATTAATTTTCAGTGATAAAAATCTTCTTCTCCTAGAGATACGAGGGTCTAAGGACATGAAAAGAAGATCAAAACTATAGGAAAAAGAATGCTATGGTTCATTCCTAGGCTATATTTTCCTAGCTTCCCAATGTTCTTGGATACTTATGTATTGTTCAATTGTTGCCCATGAGCGATTAAGCTCAACTCGAGTATTAGCGGTATCTAAGATGGTATTAAACAGGTTTAAAGAAATGTTGGTCTAATCTTGAAGATCAGGCTCAATATTGAGATGTATTGCAACATGTACAATCATTAAGTTCATCGCCTATACCAGAGAAGTGGAATTTGGCAACCATACCTATATGTGGAAGTTGTATCTACCCAGTGACTAAAATAGGCTGGTTGTCAGGTCCGTGGTTGAAAAGGAGGGTTGTCAGTCCTATGGTCGAAGAAGTGGGTTCTCAGGCCCATGAGAATTCTCTCATGGTGAGAGAACTTCTAGGAATTAATTCCCAAGGTGCCAAGCTACAACTACAGGGCTCTTCGACTCCCTTTTTGGCCTGTTGTTGAAGCCCTGGAAGGGAAGTGGGGCAGCTGAGGGATTTTTGATAAGAGAAGGGGACAAATTTATGGGTTGGGACAGGGATGTGAGGGATGAGGGACTATAGGCTGGTTGCTAGAGTTGGTACCTGAATATGATAATTGTTGTTGTTTGGAAAACCTTAGAATGAATTAGGAATTCCTTTTCCCAGGTAGAGTTTAGCCCCAGCTTGGGGGTGACCCATTATTGATATTAAGAGTAGTGTGGTCTATGGATGGGAGGAATGTTGAAGGTCTACAAGAAGTTGGTATTTAATCATAATATTAGTGTCTCTTATGTATTGCTTTGATTACTATGTGTGTAAATATCTATTTTATGTTATGGAATCTCTGTCGTAATTATTTTCTTTGAATCTTTATTGTTGTTGCATAACTTTGTTCATGTGCAGAGCAGTTCTATTGAATTAAATCGTATCAGAAATTTGGAATTTTGATGTGGCATTTCCCAGCAGGGAGCTAGAGATGTTACAAAGTGGTATCATCCCTCCAACTTTCAACACTGAGCCTGCATGGGCCATTTAGTAGAGCGCAGAAGTGGAATTACAGAGTTTACAAGAAAACTGTTTAACAGAATGTCACTAGGAGTTCTTTTGAAAATTGTTTGATAAAATGTTAAAGTGAAATTGAGAGGAATTTCACAAGCAGGTTGGGGAAATTTAACCAGAGAATGGAAATTTCCAAATTTTACTGGAAGAATGAACAAATTTGGGTCTATAGATGGTCTAATTTTGATTTTACCACTTTTATGTGGTGAAATAGAGAGCACCTGGGTGAAATTGGGCCAAATCCTCATTTTTTATTGTTAAATTCATGGGGAATTTGGGAAATTTGGTCCAAGGATGATTTTTTCCTTATTTTAATCTTTGTCTGAGAAAATTCAAACCTGTAATTGGTCGAATTTGAAGTCAACATAAGGATATGGCTGACTGAGTGAAATTGGTTAAATAAATTTCCTAATTCGCGAAGGAATTGAAGAAACATTCATGCCAAAAATGTCGACCAACTATGAAAACAGGTAATTGGTTCCATTAGAGGTTGAATTTGTGTTTATTGGAGTGAAATTGAACAAATTTAATGGTTGTAGAGTGACTAGGGTGAAATTCGATGGAATTGGGCAAAAGCTCCAATTTCCTGTACAGTGGAATTTGAAAAGCAGCGAACAAATGTATATGTATAGGGATTGAATTAATTTTATTGAGCTTAGCCATAGAGCTCTAGTGGAAGTCTAAGAAGAAATTTTAAATTTTGGCAAAATTGGGCATTTTTGGAAATTTTTGAAATTTGGCAAAATTAGGAAAAATTAGGAATTTTTCCATACCGTTGACGTCAGAATCATGTAGAGTCCACATGTCAGCTGATATGGTGGGAAGGTGATGTTTACTTCCATGGTGGCAGGTACACAAAAGCAGGGTGGCAGAGGTGGCAGGTGTGCAAGAGATACATGGTGGCGGCAACTGTCTAGCGGTGGGACCCCGAGCCAGGACACACGTCACCCCCATATGAACTTTAGGGGGTGCGGAGGGGTTACATTAACCATATGATGAGAGGTTTGAAATGTTTTGATGAATGAAATGTACCATGGAGTTAACTATGGTTAACTCTTCCAGACCTCCCCCATGTGTTAAAGTTTGGTGGGGCAGGGGGGAGAAAGGCATTGGGAGTCGTCGATCATTGTCGATGCCCTTTGATCGTCATTCTTCTGATAAAAAGGACACAAAATTTCATGCGCACCAAAGTGTATGGGTTTGGGATGGGTCCCTTCCATCCCTGAAACCCAATAATAAAATGCGGGCATTCAAGGGATGTGGGGCCCAAAATTTAACTAATATGCGCCAATGGAGGTAAAGAAAGTGGAAAGACAAAGAAATAAGGAGATCGATGTTGATGAGAAAAAGATGAGATCATAGGGGATGGCATGGTCACACCCTGAGATTCCATGTGGAATCAGGTTCCACGTCAATATTTTGTGTGAAATCAGGTGCCACGTCAATATTTCCAATCAGCATATGGAGGCTAAATTTATCAAAAAAATAATAAAAAAAATTGGAAAGTTTTGGTATTTTCCAGGTGTTGAATCTATCGGTCATTTTTGAGGACCTAAACATTGTTTTTATCTACCCAAAAACAGTTTGAACAATATATATATTATTCAGCTCAAATGAAATAACTTGGTGATATTTTTCTAACAGTATGCGGAAGTTATAGGTCAAACAATGAGGGGTAAATTTTAAGACCCATATAACTTCCAAGGTCCATAACTCCCTGCTTTGAAATCAAATTGAGGCACAAGAGCAGTCTATGGAAATATATTGAGCCATAGAACATAGTCATGGAGCCAAATTATAAATCTAGGCACATAAAATTCACAGGAGGAGTTAGAAGGTACATGTAGCATTCAGGGCCAACAATATTAATTGGCCTGAAACTTCAGCAAGCTGTATCTAGCAGCCTAGAGCTCAAATGAAGGTGAAAATTGAATAGAGTGTCCATATTATGATAGTGAAGGAACCCAATCAAGATCATGTCAAACCGCTAAAGGAACATATGCAAATATTCATAAGAAATGCACCTAATTGAAGTGTGAACATAAGGAATTAATAGGCAATTTTCAAATGACCATAACTTTCTACTCAAAACTCATAATTAGGCAAGAAAGCAGTCACTGGAAAAGTATTGGACATAGGATTCCATGTAATCACCCAAAATTATGAGACAGACAACAAAATTCACAGGAATCCAGAAAGAAGTTTTATGGTCCCATAAAGAGGGAAAATTGTGCATATGTTACCGAAATTGTATATTGTGGTTGTATGCTTGCATTAACCATCATTTTTAGAATTGTTCTCTTATATGGTAAATGTCTTGCAGGAAGTGATTAAAGTTAATGATAAAAGAGAGAAAATTTTATTTAGCAAAGTGGTATATTTAGGTATGAGGAACAAGGCAAGGACAGTTCTTCCAAATGTGGAATTATTGCTTGAAGAAGCTACCAACTGAAGATGTCTATATACTCAATGAGTAATATAGAAGACTTCAGGATGACATACCAATTGGGGATGTTGAGTAAGAGAGGAATCATCTATGTTTCATGATAAGTCATGAGCAATGGGTATGCATGGAATTACGACCATGGAAGGGTGGACATATAGTTTTCATAACAGGTGAGAAAGTTCAAATTTGGTTAAAGATAAGCAGAGGTACTCTAGGAAAGAGTTTTTATCACATGCTAATTTGCATGAATTTTTTTGAAGCATCTTGCCCTTGTGCTATCTTTCCACTCAGATTTAAAAAAAAAATCACTAGCTTCGTCAAGCTCCCATCACCTAAATCCTTCACTCGACCAATCATCCAAAATAGTCATGTCCTTCATAAGTCAAAATTGGAAAATATCCTAAACCTATATCTAGCCTTAATGATTATCTGAATCCCTTGGTTCCATCACTTCATTCATTTTTACCCTTATTATCATATTCCCATTGAAAATTAAAAATATTCCTTTTATTAAGCTTAATCCCCCTTATCCTATCCACACAGTCATGTGATGAGCCTCATATTCCCAAAGTCCTTAGAAAAATGGAAAAAATGTTTATAATTATTAATATAAATATTTTTATATTAAAATATTTATATTAATATTTAACCAAATCTTTAATTGATGACCTAATGTCAAATCATGGGAACGAATCTCAAACTAAGTGGAAAATTCAAAGGGTAGATAGAGGGTGCACATAAATTTTGGAGGTTGAAAGTAAATGAAGGTTAATTATTTGAAGGCAGGCCGAAATTTAACCCGTGGTTTTTGGTCGGGGAGACGTGTTCTTACTGTTAGACAACTGATAGGGGGGGTGAATCAGTTGTTATTGTGCTTAAAAAATTATACCCATTTTAATCTCATTACAGAACACTCAATGATGATCACAATAATTCAGGGAAGTAAACAATAGAGTATTCAACATCAATCACACACATGAAGTATATAGAAACAAATATTCCCGAGGAAACCCACAAAGGGAGAAAACCTCTTTTTCTTCGAATGATAGGCAGTCCTTTTATGTTCTGTACATCATCTATCTTTGAGCACCAACTAAAAATGAGGCTACAACCTCTTTTTTACAAGCTGCAACTTGTTGAGAGAACCAACTCTATGGTTTCTCTAGCACCCACTAGAAGGAGGCACCAACTCCCTGAGTGTTCTAGCACCAACTGGATGGAAACACCAACTTCCTGTCACACAGGAACCAACCTATATAACAGAGAAAAATAGTTCTCCCTTGCACCACCCTACCACCCTGGTTTTCTGGCTGCAACTAGATGGAAGCTACAACTCCCTGTGTTCAAGAACCCACTTGAAACTCTGAGGACAATAGTCCTCCCTAGCACCACCCTACCACCCTGAAATATAAATCTTTGCTTGCTGACATTTATTACAGTGAAACAATATTTATCAATGGCTTACCAGTCTCATCATTGTTCTGCTACACTGCTCTTCTCTACCTGCATCAGTGTCTTCCTGCTTGCATCTTCTTGCACTCAAGTTCTCGTACAATCTGTTGTTTTCACCATTTCTGCTCTGTCCAACCTATGTTCTTCATCTTTGCATATTTCACGCTCTGTTCCTACTATTTCCTTGATCACATACAATTCAACTTATTTTTCCAAGAAACAACAACCTCTCTGTGTCACGACGTTTTTCTTTTATTCCTGCTCTCATCATCCGTTACACTTCGCATCTCCAATGCTCAAGTCAAGAATCTCAAAAACACTCATGAATCATGATTCCAATGCTAAGGAACAATGATTCCAATGCCCCAGAACAATGATTCAGTTAGTGTAATTGAATCATAACTGATCAAGAAATATCGAAGTGAAACAACAACTCTTCGATCAGATTGTCTATTTAATATGTGGCATTGGATTATACACGCAGAGGATTTTTGATCCACGAATCCTTCCAAACTTTACCCACGTGAACAAGTACCGAGTGCAACATTCCTCTCCACATGACCATTGGTTGTGACCACTCACCAATCCAAAAAGGTGCTTCATGACTTTGCACATCGGATATGTTGCTGCGAGTCACCTCGATTCTCCCAACTCCCAAAATCGGAAGTGGAGCCTAGAAACGCTAGCACCTTCCCTTCATTTTCATTGATGTGACCTTGGTTGTAACCAGGGGCCAAGCAAAAGGGTGCTTCGCGACTTCTCACATCGGATATCTAGCTATGAGTTGCCTTTATTCCCCCAACTCGTGAAACTCCGAGGTGGATCTTAGAAATGCGAGATCCTTCCTCAATCTTTCATTGATGTGACCTTGGGTGATGCTCTCATGTGACCATGTGATTGCAGGTGTGACCAAAGGTGGTTTGAGGGAAACCTGATTTTCACCCCGCAATTCACTACAAATCTCCACGTGTCCTTTCTCRAAAACTGTGGTTTCGATTGTGGCCTACCTTCAAATTTTTAAAGTTCGCACACCTTCAATCCCCACAATGCGATGGGACCATGGATCTCATGATCTTCACGGTGCTTCTGAATMTGAYGGTTTAGATCTGTCCTATCAAGTTCTKTGGATCAGATCTAATCTTCCTAAATCAACGGGTGTGAWTTACTTCGTGGTCCGAGCTTCAAGAGTTTCAAATATCAAACCCCGCCTTCCTCCATATGCCAATATTCCGGAGTTGATGATCTACAGACACCTATTCTCCTTAATCGATGGCTCAKCCTCTCCTTCTATAATTTGACCTTTCGGGACTTCAACATTTGGGACTTCGGGACTTTAGGCATCCGCTGGTGGTGAAACTCCCGAAGTAAAACTCCCAGAGTGATGTGACTTTCTTATGTCACTTGATGAGGTGTCATGAGATGAGTGTTTGCCACATGTCACTGAGATTCGTTATTTGTACATACCTGAAATGATGATTTCATATTGAAATTTTTCATTATCTAACTGTGCCACATGTCTTTTTTGACGTGGGTGAGATGTGTAGGTAGTGTAGTGGAGTGTGATGTGTATCGGGTAGTGGAGTGTGACATCGGAGCGCAAATGTGGTATGTATGAGGTGTTTGGTGGTTTACTCGGAAGGGGAGTTAGGCGGTAAGTGGTAATGAGCGAGAGGGGTCCGATTTGATAGGAAGGTGACATGTATGAGAGTCCCACATGGGAAATACCACAAACTCAGACCCCCCCACCCCCACGGTTAATGGTAGAAAGTTTGGGGGTGGTGTCCGATATGCCATTTTGACCATAGATCTGAGTGCCCAATTATCGACCACTGATATTAGCGTGCCCTTCTTCTAACTTATCCTATCCTTTCAATTTAGAATGATCTGGAAGCTAAAATCTACTCCGGATCTCTAGCTCTCTGGACTTAGAGGCTTTCAAGTCTCAAAGTTTGCTCCCCGTTTGTCCTATCTGCCACTTAATTTGATCCAACGGTCATGCAGACTCTCTAAGCAGATCCACAATCAAGGATTTTGATCCGGATCATGTTCCTGTACTATGCTTTCCCTTATGAGATTTGATCTTTGCATACTGTTTGTTTCTACTCTTGAGCTTTGATTTTCCTTTTTTCCATCATCGTTTTTCTTCTTTCCATCAATGAAAAGCACATGCTTCCTATAAAACATGCCAACAATATCCCCCTTTGGCATTGATGGCAACCCTGAAAGGCTGGACTATTCAGCTTAGACCTCTGACTGTAGGATCTATACCACACCTTTTCTCCCCCTTTGACATCAATGTCAAAGAAAACATGCACCCCCTTGAGTTGTTGTAGTACTTTTCAAAGGTATCATATATTCAACCAACACATAGTCCCCCTAACAGGATGGACTCTCTTAGGTGTGAGAAGGGATGACACCTAGATTCTGACAGAGATTTTCAAATGGTGTCTTGGCTAGGGGTTTAGTAAAGATGTCTGCAATTTGTTATGTGGAAGGAATATAATTCAACTGAACAACTTTGTTTGTAACTTGCTCTTTGAGAAAATGATACTTTATCGGTATATGCTTCGTCTTTGAATGGAGAATAGGATTCTTCGATACAATAATGGCACTGGTGTTATCAAAGTGAAGTGGAATGGGATCAGTATACATTACCTTCAAATCTACAAGAGTTTGTATCATCCATAAGATGTGAGTGCAGCAAGTAGCAACAACAATGTACTCTACTTCTATAATTGATAATGAAATAGATCCCTGCTTCTTACTAAGCCATGCTACTAACGAATCACCTGAGAAGAATGCACCTCCACTGCTGCTCTTTCTCTCATCCAAACAGTTTGCCCAATCAACATTTGAATATGTAGCTAATTGAAAATTATGATTTTTAGGATACCAGAGACCATAAGTCATTGTACCCTTTAAATATTTGAATATCCTTTTGATAGCTACTAAATGACTTTGTTTAAGAGTAGACTGATAACAACCTACCATTGCAAAAACTTGAATTATATCAGGACGGGATGTTGTGATGTACAAAAGACTACCTATCATTGATCGATATGTTATTTGATCAACATCAGGTGAAATGTCATATTTATTGAGCTTGCAACCAACCACCATAGGTGTGCTCATAGGTGTAGAATATTCCATCTGAAACCTCTTTAACATCTCTTTCAAATACTTTTCTTGAGAGATAAATATCCCTGCAGAACTTTGATTGATTCGTAAACCAATAAAATATGGCAGTTCTCCTATCATGGACATCTCAAACTCAGTCTACATTGAATTAGAAAACCACTAAACTGAAGGGTCATTAGTGCATCCAAAAATAATGTCATCTACATAAACCAAAACAACTAATGAATCATCCCCTTTAGACTAAATGTATATATTATTGTCAACAATACCTTTCTTGAACCCTTTGTCCTGTAGAAATTTTTCCAATCTATAATACCAGGCTCGCGGTGCCTGTTTCAATCCGTATAATGCCTTTTTCAACTTACAAACATAGTCAGGATTATTTGTGAGTGAAAATCCTTCAGGTTGCCCCACATATACATCTTGTTCTAGATATCCATTAAGAAATGTTGACTTAATGTTGACTTAATTTCTTATGACATGGATAGGCAAGAAACATTCAGATGGCTTCCAATATTGCCATTGGTGCAAAGGTTTCATCAAAATCTTTTCCTTCAACTTGAACATACCCCTTACAGACCAATCTAGCTTGATTCCTAACAATTTGTCCTTGTTCATTCATTTTGTTCTTAAACACCCATTTGGAGCCAATTACATTATTATCTGCAGGTCTAGGAACAAGCTCCCAAGTATTGTTCTTCTCAATTTGATCCAGTTCCTCATTCATTCATTTTAACCAATTTACATCTTTACTGGATTCATTAAAGTTCTTGGGTTCCACCATGAATATGAAGGTTATATATGATTGCTCAGTGTCTTTGATTATCCTTCTCCTGGTTTGTACACCTTTGCCTTTCTCACCAATTATTTGACTTGCAGGATGATTCTTTTGAGTAATTCTAGAGGAAGGATTTGATGTTGTCTTCTGATTTGAGTCTACCTGAGTATTTGTATCTTCATCTGACTCAGAGTCTTATTTTTTTTATTATTGGACCTGTTCATCTTCATCTTCAATCGTGTCCTCTGTAGCAGACTTAATATTTCTCACCTCTCTTACTGAGACTCCTTCATCAACCTTTAAATCAATGCAATCAACTAATTTAGACAATATTTTATTAAAGCATCTATATCCTTTAATATTGGTAGCATATTCTAAGAAGATGCCTTCATCAGCTCTGTCATCATACTTGCCAAGGTTTTCATTATTATTCTTAATGTAGCACTTGTTGGTTGTGGAGCCTGATTATCTTCCTGATTTATAGGTCTTTTACTTTCAGGCGATACCCCATGAAGTATTTACACCCCAAAAGTATGTACACTCTTCCACACGGGGGAGTGCAGAGGGGGGGTACCCCCTCTGCAGGGTCTGGGGGCAAGCGGGCCCCCAGCGGGGGTTCGAGGGTGAAGCCCCCGAAGCAAAAAATTGCCTTGTAAAAGTATATTGTAATTTCATTGTAAATCTAGACCGTTCATTATAAGGTCACAGATCTAAGGGTAGAGATTATGTTAGGGTTTTTTGCCCTAGAAGGCAACCCTCTTTTATGAGGGTATCGTGGCTATGGATGGTGGTGAATATTGTATTCTAAGAGAGGAGACTGTGAGAGAAAGAAGAGGAAGTTACAGTGGGTTTTGCTGTAGGTTGTATCCCTTCATTTGTTGGATAAAAATAAAGGAAGGACCTGGCAATTTCTCTGGTGGAC
>JZKD02S1817944.1:148943-236225 GCA_000966675.3 Picea glauca | reverse complement strand
TCTCTGGTGGACGTAGCCCACACTGGCTGAACCACGTAAATCTGTGTCTCTCTTGTATTGTGTGTCTTCTGTGTTTTGTTTCTGCATTTTTTTTATTTTATTGCTCCGCGGTCCTGTTTTTCTAACAACACTTACTCCTAAAGACTTTGAAGTGTTTGATTGAAGCAGGTCTTCCATACCATAGTTCATAAGGTGTCTTGTCACTGTGTGGTCTGAGGTGGGCTTTGTTAAGAATATAAACTGTTGTGTGTATTACTTCTACCCAATAGGTTTGACCAATGTTCTTCTCATTCATCATTGACCTGACCATTTGTTGAACTGTTATGTTTTGCCTCTCAACTACTCCATTTTGTTGTGGGGTTCCTGGGATTTTTTATTCTCTCTTGATCCCATGTTTATCACATAATTCCTTGAAATAACTTGGCATAAATTCTCCTCCTCTATCTGATCTTACTGTCTTTAACATGTTGCCTTTTTTATTCTCAGTTAAATCCTTAAATATTTTAAATTTCTCAAATGCTTCAGCTTTTTCTTTGAGAAAAACAACCCAAGTGAGTATGGAGTAATCATCAATGATCAGCATGAAGTAGTTTTCCTTCCCTGTGCCTTCCTGTCTTGATGGTCTACATAAATCCTTATGAACTAATTGGAGTGGTTTCTCTGTTGAAGTAGAGCTCTTGGATTTAAACTGTGTTCTGGTTAGCTTTCCTACTTGGCAGGGTTTACACATAGAATCTTGTGGCTTTGATATTCTTGGAAGATCTATTAATGCCTAAAGATTTTTGAGATTGATTAAGTGGTCAAAGTTTAGATGTCCAAGTCTCCTATGCCATAACAAAATTTCATCATGTTTGCTTAGATGACACTCTTCTCTATCTTCTTTCATCACATATACAATATTATCTGTCCTTATGCCTTTAGCCACCACTTGTCTTGAGTTTACAGACTTTATCTTACAATCTTTAGAAGTGAAAACCACTTCACATCCTTTGTCACAAATTTTACTTACACTAAGCAAATTATGTTTCAGCCCATCTACAAGAAAAACATCTTGGGCTTTTCCTTTACCATTACTCAAACTCGCCATCCCTTTACCCTTGATTTTCCCTGGTTCATCATTTCCAAAGGTCACATTTCTTGTTTTCATTTTACTTATAGACAGAAACTTATCCTTGTCTCCAGTCATGTTCTTGGAACATCCATTGTCTATATACTAGGGGTCTTTTTCTTTTTGAGTTGAAAGTACTAGACCACATTTTTCACTATCTTTCTTTTTCCATGTGCTGGCATTTCTAGCTAAGGGTTTTATCCTTGGATCTTCTTTGTAATTCTTCAAATGGAAGTTTACAGCTTTGTGGTCAAAGTTATGATAGTTATAGCACTCGAGCTCATTGTTAAATAGGTCAAAGTGATTGGTGCAACTTTGTATACTCATTGGTTGTTTAGTTCTATGTTGCAAAGATTGTTTATTTCTTGATCTCCTCAGTTGCATGTCTCTAAACTTAATTTGAAAATTTGCAATCTTATGACCAAAATTAGAGCATGGAGGAAATTTTGGTACCTGAAGGATGGCCTTCTTCTTGGAATTTGTTGTTCCATCTTCTGATATCTTTGTTTTTTATCAGGGATCATCTTGTCTTTATTAGATTTTGGTGGCAGAGTACTCACATGGTCTAATTGTCTACTCACTTGGAACTTGATCATCTTTACTGGCTCTTTTCTTTCTATCCGTTTTCTGCTTGAACCACTTACATAGACTAAACCAGACTTCAACAAAGGAGATATAAGTTTTCTCAGAATGTCATTTAGTTCTACTAAGGCTTTAATGCTTGGAAGATTTTGGAGATACAATGCTTTGAACTTCTCCATCTCTTTTCTAGTTTTTACTACCTCTTATTCCAAGGCTTCACATATTTCCTTCTTCTCTGATCATTGTCATTTCAGAATGTCCTCTATTTTCTTTGCCTCTTCTAATTCCACTTTTAGCAGGGTGAATTCTTCATCATGTTTTTTACTGTCTTTCTCGAACTGCATCAGCAATTTTTTTTTCTTTTTCTTCTTAAATCTGATTCTATCAATTTCTTCTAGGGCACTGATCAATTCTCCTTCCAATTCAACCACACCTTCTTCATCATTAACATCACCTCCTATTATTTTATTACCATAATCTTGTTTGGCCATAATCATAAAGTCATTAACCTTATCTTCACAAGCAGAATCACTATCCGTGTCTCCTGAAGAGTTTTCATTGTTTACACATAAACTTTTCTTTTTACAAAATCTCTTGGATTTTTTCTTCTCTTCACCTTCAGCGTTCTAGTCCTTCTTCTTGTCTGGACACTTAGATGCAAAGTGACCTATCTTTCCATAGTTAAAACATTTGAACGGAAACTTTCCTTGGTACTTTCCTGATCCTTTCTTTAGTCTTCTCACAAATTTTTCTTCAATTTCATCAGGCTCAAAATCCTCATTCTTATCTTCTTTAAATGATGCTTCTCTAGAGGTGGGTTTATCTTTACCTATCCTCATTTTATAGGAAGTCATAGTTCCTAAGAGTTGGTCAATAGGAAGAAATTTTAGATCATTAAGTTATTTTATAGCAGAGACCTTTGGGTTGAACCTATCTGGCAGAGATCTCAAAATTTTCTAAACTAAACAGGCTTCCTTAATTTTTTCACCATGTACTTTCATTGAATTTACTAGTTCTTCAACTCTCAGAAAGTACTTCCCAACAGTTTCATCCTATTTCATCTTTAGCTATTCAAACTGTAATCTGTAGGTTTGAATCTTGGCATCCTTTTCCTTCTTATTACCTTCATAATTGTTAATGAGTTTGTCGCACATTTCTTTGGCAGATTCTAAGTGCATAACTTTTACAAATTCTGCCTCTGCAATCCCACTCAGAATATCATTCATAGCCTTAGTGTTGAAGATGAATTGTAGCTTGTCATCCTTAGAAGGTAGTACAACTAGCTTCACATAACCAATCTCTACCACATCCCAAACATCTGCACCTAAAGCCTCTATGTAGGTTCTCATCCTAACTTTCCATAAGGCAAAGTTTGTTCCATTGAACAGGGGGGACTTAATGGTTGAAATTCCTTCATGGCTAGTCATGTTTAATCTCTAGGATCTACCATTAGATAAAAGGAACTTGCTCTGATACCAATTGTTAGACAAATGAGAGGGGGGGGTGAATCAGTTGTTATTGTGCTTAAACAATTATACCCATTTTAATTTCATTACAAAACACTCAATTATGATCGTAATAATTGAGGGAAGTAAACAATAGAGTATTCAACATCAATCACACACATGAAGTATACAGAAACATATTTTCATGAGGAAACCCATAAAGGGAGAAAACCTCTTCTTCTTTGAATGATAGGTAGTCTTTTTATGTTCTGTACATCATCTATATTTGAGCACCAACTCAAAATGAGGCTACAACCTCTGTTTTACAAGCTGCAACTTGTTGAGAGCACCAACTCTCTGGTTTCTCTAGAACCCACTAGAAGGAAGCACCAACTCCCTGAGTGTTCCAACACCAACTGGATGGAAGCACCAACTTCCTGTCACACAAGAACCAACCTATATAACAGAGAACAATTATTCTCCCTTGCACCACCCTAACACCCTAGTTTTTTTTGCTGCAACCAAATGGAAGCTACAACTCCCTGTGTTCAAGCACCCACTTGAAACTCTGAGGACAACAATCCTTCCTAGCACCACCCTACCACCCTGAAATATAAATATTTTCTTGTTGAAATTTATTATAGTGACAATATTTATCAATGGCTTACCAGTCTCATCACTATTCTACTACACTGCTCTTCTCTACCTGCATCAGTGTCATCCTGATCGCATCTTCTTGTGCTTAATTTCTTGTATAGTCTATTGTTTTCGCCATTTCTTCTCTATCCATCTTATGTTCTTCATCTCTGCATCTTTCACTCTCTGTTCCTAATATTTCCTTGTGCACATACAGTTCAACTTATTTTTCTGAGAAAAAACAACCTCTCTCTGTCATGACATTTTTCTTTTGTTCCTGCCCTCATCATCCGTTACACTCTGCATCTCCAATGCTCAAGTCAGGAATCTCAAAAACACTCAGGAATCACGATTCCAATGCTCAGGAACAATGATTCAACCGCTCAGGAACAATGATTCCAATTCCCCAGAACAATGATTCAGTCAGTGTAACTGAATTGTAACTGATCAGGAAATATCAAAGTGAAACAACAACCCTTCGATCAAATTGTCTATTTATTCTGCTTCATTGGATTATACATGTAGAGGCTTTTTTATCCATAGATCCTTGTGAACTTTACCCAAGTGAACAAGCACCAAGTGCAACATTCCTCTCCACATGACCACTGGTTGTGACCACTCGCCAATCCAAAAAGGTGCTTTGCAACCTCGCACATTGGATATGTTGCTGCGAGTCACATCGATTCTCCCAACTCCCAAAATCTGAAGTGGATCCTAGCAACACTAGCTCCTTCCCCTCATTTTTGTTGATGTGACCTTGGTTGACCAGGGGCCAAGCAAAAGGTTTCTTCGTGACTTTGCACATCAGATATCCAGTTGGGAGTTGCTTTGATTCTCCCAACTCGCGAAACTCCAAGGTGGAGCCTAGCAACGCTAGATCCTTCCTCAATCTTCCATTGATGTGACCTTGGGCGATGCTCTCATGCGACCATGTGATTGCGGGCATGGCCAAAGGTGGTTTGAGGGAACCCCGCTTTTCACCCCACAATTCACTACAAAGCTCCATGTGTCCTTTCTCAAAAACCATGGTTTCAATTGCAGCCCACCTTCAACATTTTAAAGTTAGTGCACCTTCAATCCTTGCAATGCAATGGGACCTTCGATCTCATGATATTGACAGTTCTCTTGAATCTGACGGTTCATATCTATCCTATCAAGTTCTATAGATCAGATCGAATATTCCTAAATAAACAGTTGTGATTTACTTCAAGGTTCGGGATCCGAGAGTTTCAAATCTCAAACACTACTTTTCTGTGTACGCCAATCTTTCGAAATTGATGATCTCCAGACACATTTCCTCCTTAATCGACATCTTAGCCTCTCCTTCCATAATTTGACCTTTCAACTAGATCAATGATCCTCATTCACTTCGAGACTTCGGCGTTCGAGACTTCAGGACTTTAGGCATCTTCTGGTGGTGAAACTCCCGAAGTCAAACTCCTGGAGTGTCTTGACTTACTTATGTCACTTGATGATGTGGCACGAGATGAGTGTCTACCACGTGTCAATTAGATTCGTGATTTGCACATACCTGAAATGTTGATTTCATCTTGACACTTGTCATTATCGGGCTGTTCCATGTGTCTTTTCTAACGTGGGTGAGATGTGTAGGCAGTGTAGTGGAGTGTGACGTGTAGTGGATAGTGGAGTGTGACGTCGAAGCATGAAGGTGATATGTATGAGTTGTTTGGTGGTTTAATTGGAGGGGGGGTTAGGAGGTAAGTGGTAATGACCGAGGGGGGTCTTAGTTGACAAGAAGGTGACATGTATGAGGGTACCACATGGGAAATACCACCAGCTCAGACCCCCCCATAGTTAAAGGCAGAAAGGTCGGGGACGTTTGATATGCCTAGTCGACCCTCGATCTGAGTGCCCAATTATTGGCCGCTGAGATTAGCGTGCCCTTCTTCTAACTTATCCTGTCCTTACAGTTTAGAATGATCTGACGAATGAAATCTACTACGGCTCTTCGGCTCTCCAGACATCGGGGATTTCAAGTCTAAAACTTTTCTCCCCGTTTATCCTATCTACCACTTAATTTTATCTGATGGTCATGAAGACTCTCGAAGCAGATCCACAATCAAGGATTTTGATCTGGATCAAGTTCTTGCATTGCGCTTTCCCTTCTAAAATTTGATCTCTGCATATTATTCTCTTCTCCTCCTAAGCTTATGCTTTTCCTCTTTTCCATCATCGTTGTTGTTCTTTCCATCAATGACAAGTACACGCTTCCTGTAAAACATGCCAACACTTACTTGATTCATTTCAGGGGTAAAAGTGGTGTGCATTAAGACCACTCCTCCCAAGCCTGAAATACTATGGAAAACATTTAATATATTATTTGTTTTCATAAACGTGCGACATATGATGATAGTTTTACAGGAATGCATTTCAAAACAAATCATGGAGTTTCCAATGACATAAAAATTCCTTCTTCGTGGTGAAAATGTTTTGCAGAGGTAAAATTTAAATTTTACAAAGCAAAGAGATTAATGTTTATTGCCATGGAAAAGAATTAAATGGGAATATGCACGTGAAAGGAAGATTTGGATAATTGTTTATCCAAAGGTTTTATAGAAGTAAAAGAAGAGGATTAAAAATATTTTACCAAAGATGGTAACCAAGACATGGTTTTCAAAACCATGGGAAACAAGCCAGTAAATGGTTTTCACAGTGAAATGGTAAATTGGGAAAAATAATACATGGTTTTCAAAACAACGGGAAGCAAGCAATAAATGGTTTTTCAAAACCACGGGCATGAGTTAAAATATGGAAATTTAATTCTACAGGATAAAATATAGTTGGGAATTATTTTTATTCAAATATATTATTCCCAAATATTTAAGGAGAATATGGATAAATGAAATTAGATTTTCAGGAGTACAAGTGAAGAGAATCTGGCAGAGGAAGGAGCTGAAGCGTCAAAGGAGTTAGAATCCAAATTACCAAATGTTTTATTACTCATTATTGTAATTGGTTTCATATCGAAACTATCATTTGTAATTATTGTACTCATTTTTAGAAGTTGAAACGTTTCATTCCAGTTATTGTAATCGGTTGCACACTGAAGGAAATCAAATTGTATAAGTATTAGAAGTTCCAAATGTATTAATGTTGGCAGAAGTGCAAGGGCACAATTCTAGTTGTTCTGAACTCAATTGTAATTTTTTGAAGCTGAATAGAATACATATGCAGAAGTCTTTGAAGTCTCCATGAAAAGATTCTAATGGTGGTGATATGAGTTTTGTCTTCTCTCTTTGTATGTATTTCTTGTGTTTCTTATTCCATTAGCATTGTCTTCTATTTAAATTCGATAGTTTAAAGGCCCATAATTCATCTTATGATGCTCTTGGCTTAAACAATTTAAACTATGTAAGTTTCTTCATAACTAATTCAGAATTCATTTCACTAATGCTCTAATGTAGTTACTTGTTTTATCCTTTCTTCTTACACTTTGCAAATTATAAATTATAACTAAGATTCATCACCTCATTTAGCCTTTATCCTCTGGAGAGTTCTACTGACCAGTCAGTGTTCCTATTTTTTTTTTAGAAATTCGACTCCATGGCCCTAAGTGTCCCTCCCCTTCCTTGCCAGCAAATTTATAAAAAAAAAACAAAACAACAAACCTAGCCATCAATTGACAAAGAAACACCAAGTGACATGAGAGAGCCCTCTCTGAGCTGAGCAGGCTAGTACCCAGCTCTAAATTTGGTTTGTAGGTTACCTCTGTCATTTTCTTATCAGCCGAACAAATTTACAGAGTGCTAACATTCTAGCGTCGTTGTCAGGGAACGAAAGTGAAATATTCCCCGGGAGAAACGACAAAGTTCGTATCTGATATTTATGGTGAAAATTATTCAGACACAGAAAGGTTGTACATCATTCACCTGGCGACTCCATTTTTAAGAATCTAGAATTCAAAATTGTCATGGCGACTCCATTGTCCAAAGACTCAGTATCCTAAATATTTTATTGGCAAATCCAATCAAACTTCAAATTTGATTCAGAGACTCCACTCGAGGACAAGATCCATTGATAGATCTATGAAAGGACATCATGGGAGAAAACAAGTACCTAAAGTTGAGTTTTTTCCAAGACATAATATTTTTTGTTACTAAGTACCTTTTGTCCTTTCCTGGACATGCTAAACAAATTTTTATTTACCTGCTACATTCAAATGATGATCATGAGAGTCTTACAATTGTAATACTCCTCTTAAATTTGTACATATATATTCTCAATTTATCATTGATTTTGATCAAAATCTTCCATCTGAGCCATGTGATGACCATAGCCAAGTTGATGAGCCTCATGAAACCAAGGTTGATATCTCAGATTTTGTACTTGATCCAACACCCTCCAAGATTCAAGATAGATATAGTCCTTTAAAATTACCTCACATCCTTCATGATTTTCCCCCAAAGCACTATAAGTACCTACCTATGTTTGATGGAGAACCTAATTCCATCACAGCTGAAAAAAACATCCAATATTTTGAACATTTTATAGATTTGTTTGAGATTGATCATGATGATACTTGTATGAGGTCTTTCTCTAAATCCTTGAAAGGGGATACCAAAGATTGGTTTAAGCATTTGTAGCCAGGCACAATTAGCTCATGGGAGAAATTGAAGAATGTATTATTGAAGTTTTGGGGCAAGGAGAAAACTTTGGATCTACAGCTTACAAAGTTCTATGCCTTGAAAACGCATAGCAATGAAACTATTTCTACATTCAATAGAAGGTTTTCCAGTATTTATTACAATTTTCCCAAAGAAATTCAACCCACTTAAGTTGTTGCCATGCTACATTATGCAACAACTTTTCATCCAGATTTTTCTTTCCTCCTAATGGAAAGAAGACCTAATTCCTTACATCAAATGTTTAATGATGCTCAGGAGATTCAACACAATATCCAAGCATGTAAACATATTTGAAACAAGAATTTGGATGCTAAAGAACATGACAATGAATATGAATAGAAAACAATTGATTTGAATCTTGAGCAGAGAGTTAATAATATCATAGGCCCTCTTGAAGTTTTAAATGCTAATGATTTTACAAAGGATTATATTCCACTTATTGAAAGAGAAGGCACTAATTTAGCTTCTGATCCATCCCATGATAAGCATGGGGCTTAATGTTTTATGTATTCATTTATATATAATCAAGAAGATGAATTTGCAAATCAGATTGTTGAAGAGCAGGTTGGTGTTCCAAGTTTTCCCTTGTTAGATGACATTGTAGATGTTGTTGATTTTCCTATATATGATGAATATGATGATGATTATGATGTTGAATTCCTTGAAAAACCAATTGCATGTTCTCTATTAGAAAATGTTCCTTTTCAGCAGTGTAATGAGAGCAATCATCCTACACATCACAGTTACAAAGAAGAAAGTATTGAATCAACTGAAGGAAATTCTTTACCTTTGTGTTTTTTTTCATTTAAATTGTTGAAAGAAAATTCTAAGATCATCACTGAAGCATAGGAATGTGTGATGATGCCAAATCACACTGATTCAATGGAATTAATTGACAAGAAATTGCAACAATATTCTCATGTGTTTGATGACCCTGTTACTTGTCATGTAGAAGGTATTGTCAGTTCAAAATTGCATCCATTGGTCGAAGATGAATCTGAAAATGAGTGTGTTCAACAATCCAAAGAAATTGAAAAATGTGCATATGACAACAATGAAGAAAATGAAGAAGGTTTTGAATCAAGTGAAAGAACCTTTCCATTGTGTTTTGCTTCTTTCAAATTGCTGAAGCAAAATGTTTATAATGATTCAAATCATAAATCCTCCAAGCATGATGTTGAATATGAAGAAAGAAGTGAACTTGAAAATGAAAAATATCTTCGATTATATTTTTCTTCCTTTGAATTGTTGAAAGTAAATCATGAGATAACAAAGGAAACAGGGAAGTCTGACTGCATTCACAGTGACATTGTTTTGCATGAGAAAATTGTTATCAGAGAGGAATTCCAACAACCTTCTCATGCATTTAATGACCATGTTGCTGATTACATGGAAGGTTATTTCAATTCAAATTTGCAGCCTGTGCTCAACTACCAGCTTGGAAATAAAGATGATGGTCAATCAACTTCAGTGTTATATATGGATTGCTTTCCACCGGGGGTTTCATTTCAACCAGCATTGTCTTTTGATTCAGAAGATTGTTATTTCTAGCAATCTCGATAGATTTTTCAGCCTCTTGGTGGCAATCAACAGGTTAAATCACATGAAAACAAGAATGAAGTGGAAGGGATGAAACATGATTATTATTTGTGCATGTTTTAGAGAATCCATTTGCAGTTTTGCTGGAGGCAGTAAACAATCCCAATCTTTTTAATTTTTTGAGATTTGAATTTATAGGTAAATTCTTAAATAAATTATCGATTAACAGGCTTTGGAGCAAGCATGTGCAAAGAAAACAAACAGTGGATAAAATGCTTGCATGGTTGCATTGGCATTATGATTTCACTTGATTGGCAATTCATTTCAGCAGTTAGGGTAGTGTTGGCCCTTGACCAAGTTGTTAGGATCCTTGGTCATGTTTGACCTACTTTGAGACTTTGACAGGCTGTCGAAGGCAAATCACAAGTCGAAGCGGTGATCTCAGGATCTCGGCCCCTTTTTAGGGCTTTTTGAGTTTTGGGCTTATGTAATGGGTATGGGGATTTCATCCAATGGGTTTACCCATGGTTAGGCCCTATTTGTAATGTATAAATAGAAATCTAGGCTATGTAAGTAGGGGAGACGTGGTGCTAAACCCTATATTGTGTTGAGTGAAAGCGATGTAAGTAGTTTGATCTATGTGATCGAAGAGAGGCTAGACATTGTGTTGAGTGCAACTTGTAAGTCCTTTGTGCATGCTATGTTGAGAACTTGCAGAGATAAGTGCAAGTGATTGTAAGAGACTGTGAAGAGGCTTTGTGATGTAAATCAGGGAAGAAGGATCTAGCGGAGTGCACACAGATCTCCTATCCTCTAAGGAGTAATATATCATGGCTCTGTGCATGTAGAAGATTGACATAAAGAAATAAATAAGAAGAGTTCGTGGACCTAGCCCCAGTGTGGGGGTGAACCACGTATACTTCGTGTTGTGGTTTCTTAGTGTTTTATGGTTGTTCTCTTGTTTATGTGGTTAAAGGCTTAGTGCACTGATATATGCTTAGAAGAATCTAATGTGATATCTTAGTGCTAAATAATCTGAATGAATGCTAGATATGATCTATGTTGGTATGTTGAGTGCTTGAATCTATTGGATCTAGGTGAATACTGTGTTGATCTATTATTAGGGTTTAGGTGCGTTGTAAGCTAAGACTGACTATTAATGAACTATAACTGCTAAGTGCTTTGTTAAGGTGTTACAATCACAGATCTATGTCCTAGCTAAGGTTGTAGATATATGAGTCCTGCAACCACCCATGCAACTACCTCGGGTGAGACTTCATCTGCTTCACAAGTGTTTCCGAAAGGGCCAGTAGTTGGGGTTTTATTGGTACATTGTTGTAAGCGTTGAAACCTGGGTCTGCCCCTGTGCCAACAAATGGTTCTGTTGCCGGGACCTGAAACTATGATTGTTGGGAACTACAGAAAAGAGAAAGATTTGTGCATAGATCTATTTCCCTAGTGCACAATATTCTACTTGACCTGTGAAGCTCTATGCCAAAAAGAAAAGTTAGATCTGAAGAAAAGAGGTAAGACATGAAATATTTGTGCTCTGATAAAAGTAAAGTGAGAAGTTTTGGTTAAATAGGTAAGATCTTAAAGCTTTGTGCTCCGACAAAGGTAAGAACAGTGAAAGGTTTTGATTGAAAAGGTAATATAAGTGGAAATTTGTGTTTCAAAAGTATGGATCTAGGTATGTTTGATAAATTTTGTCCTAGCTTGAAAAGTAGGGCACAACTAGATGAAAGAAGGTTTGATATGAGTAGATCTGACAAAAATAGTGAGAGATATGTTATTCCTATGCATAGAAAGAATGTTTGGACTAACAAATAGATGCAGGACCCTAGAAAGAATTTTTTGCAGGTTAGCTACTATGATCCTAGTGCGCAGTATAGGAAAGGTTGGGGATCATTTCAAAGAAAAATAAGATTAACCCTTTGTTACAGTTGAAGAAGACCGGAACATCTTGCTAAGGAATGCCCTAGTAGAAGACCTCGTTGTCTTTGTTGTAAAGCTATGGATCATGAAGTTTTATATTTCCCTAGAATGATTGCTAATCTTGATAGAATGAACATGAGACAAGAAAACCTTGAGGGAGGTCAAGAAACTAAGACCATGGCAGAACCCCAGAAAAAATCAGAGAATGTCTTGCTACAAATGAAAGAAACCCGGAATGGTCAAAAGAATATCAACTTATCAGATATCTTCAAAGGACAAGAATGCATAGAAGAAAGAATAGGAGACTTCAACATTGACTGTGTCCTGGATGAAGAAACGCAGGTAAATATCATGACAGAAAGAACTTGGGAAACTTTAGGAAATCCTACTATGATTCCTTCATTGGGAGGAATAGGATTATTTAGAGGAAATTTGATAACCCTGTGTGGAAGACTCACCCAGATATCTATGAGTGCTCATGGAACTTCGACAGAGGAATATTTTGAGGTTGTTAAATTTGTTGAGAACAGTGCCCCATTTGCTATATTACTAGGAAAACCTTGGATTGAAAAGGATTGGGCCAGAAGAAAAGAAGAGGAAGTATTAGAGCAGAAGAAGCAAGAATTAAAATATTTCATGAGTAGGAGGATAGCACACTTGATTGAAGAACAGGAGAACAGATCAAAGATACTTAGAACCAGAAGTTGGGATGTTGAAGTTGAGAAAACACAAGCAGACTCACAGATGAGTAAAACACCTAACCCAGATAGAAAATAAGTATCACTCTCTAACCCTATGAAATAATCTCAACAACGCAAAGTTACTATGCCAAAAGGAGATAAGAATCAGAATGGAAAGAGGAATACCGAGACGAAGATCACTGGGAAGAAGGTTAGAAATCTCAGTAAGAAGACAGAAAAGGTATAAAATTTACAGAAGGTTCCAGGGGGGACTTCACAAAGGAAGGTTTGCAAGACTAGAACTTCATCGGGATATCAGAGCAGCACAACATGGCACTTTGCCATGGCGAAGTGATATAGCCGTCGGAAGCATTATAATCGTTAGACCGACACCCTAAATGGTTAGAACAACAGTAATGGCAAGAAGAATCGCCATTAGACCATTGGGACCATGCCATAATAGACATAACCACATTGATGAAGGCCTCTCATCTGTTGGAGAGATCCATTACATTGTGTCTACTTAGTCCGTCGACTATTTCACCGAGAAAAATTTTGCAAATTGTATCCAAGCCAACTCATTTATACTGCATTGTGTTTACTAAGATCGACACCTATTCCATTACATTGCGCACTCATTCATCCACCCAAGTTATCCGATCTTGAGCGTGTATGTTGTACAAGCTTAGTGTCGCAGAGAACACTATCGAATAATTTCTCATTGATCTCATGGTCTAAAAATTAATGTCCGCAGGTATTCAAGCATCATCAACGAGAGGAGTGCAAGCCTCTTCGTCAACTGCTCATGGATTTGGACCATCCCGACCGACAGAAGAGAAGAGAACCAAGCACAGAGATGACCTAGAAAAATAAAAGTTGATCTCGACCATCCTATCCAACTACATCTCGCCTATGGATGGCTCGGTGAGTCAAGACAGTGTCCCGAGGGACTTTGATTACACCATAGTTACTGTGTACCTGCTGAAGCAGATACATGGAGTTAGAACGCAACAAGATAAGATCACGATGTTGAAGTTCATCCAATTCAACCTAGGATACCACAAGAACCATAGTATGCCCACTCCTTATAAATACTTTATGAAGATGAAGGGGAAGAACTCGAAAATAATCGCCCAGCCATGGACTATGAACCTCGCGCAGTCCACCCTCTTGAATGTAATGAAGATTCTCCACTTTGGAAGGCGCAAGGAGGTTAAATACTATGTTAATCTCATGCTCTCATGCTACCATGGCAGCTACCTATGGCTAGACTGACGCATCACAGTCGATCTGATGTTGATCCATAGGATCACTGGATTGAGCATGCAGGGACCTGACTCGCGGGACTTCTACCCAGGGAAGGCTACAGATCGCGCATTAGCATAGAAGATCAAAGACAAATATGGAGATGTAGAAAAAGGAATGTGAGGCTACAAGGTAGATTACATCCAGAATGGCGCAGTGCACCTGGCCTGCGAGTTAATCGTAGGAAATCTTGTCAGAAAGAACTGACCTACACAGGTCATAGGATTCATTGTTGACCTCACCAAAAAATGTGTAGAAGGACTCCAGATGAAATGGGTGAAGTACTTGGTCAACTAGATGGAATTATACTACCACGAAGCTCAGGATCAGGGATATGAATTCCACTTTAGTTGGCTCCTGGTCCTCATCACATTTACCACTTGGGAGATGCCAGAAGGTGTGACCTTCCCAGACATTGAGTCATTCAAGTCGCTCGCTGCGAAGTTCACCACGCTCTTGTACTCGAGCGATATGGGAAAACAGTGGCAGTTGAACGCATTCTTTCACACATATTATCTCCAACTAAAGAGGG
This sequence comes from Picea glauca, assembly GCA_000966675.3. Classification (NCBI taxonomy): domain Eukaryota; kingdom Viridiplantae; phylum Streptophyta; class Pinopsida; order Pinales; family Pinaceae; genus Picea; species Picea glauca. The sequence goes on along the minus strand of JZKD02S1817944.1, from coordinate 221,817 downwards.
ATATAAAAGCTGTCCCTCGCATGATGACAAACACCCTGCATCGGTTCCGACCCATCATGAATTTTTGCATAGATCGACACTTCATTTATATCACCACGTGCGCAGATGAGCATAAAGAAAAGCTTCAATCATACTACAAGCTCACAGAGGAGGACCTCGAAGAGATAACCAAGGACTGGTTGACAGAGCTCCTCATCCCCGCTGACCCCACAAAAATGTTAGACCCTAAACTAATCGGTAGCCCGGAGACCACTCATGAAGCAAAGCATACCCCTAGACCCACTAGAAGGAAGAAAACCGAAGAATTCCAAAACTTGAGCAACTTATCGGAAGAAATTGCTTCAGTATCACCTGGTCGAGGGGGTAATGATGAAGCAGATCAAAAGAGACCAATGGAAAAGAAGATCAGCAGAAGAAAGGTGAAGTAACACCACTTATGTATCCTATCGATGAGGCTGATCCCTTGAAGAAGAGGAAGGTTTCCCCTACAAAACCCACTTCCAAAAATAAATCCAGAGCCACCTTGACTAAGATGCAAACTGTGCTCACTGTAGATCACTTTGACTTCATCATCGCAGCTATAGCAGATGCCTCATAGGACATATTGTAGAAAAAATAAGCCAAGCAAGAGGAGATGTACGAAAGAATCGAGGTTGAACTCAGAGGGGTACATCAGGCTCTTCAATCTAGCCGCACAATATCCACTGTGCCCCCGCCATCAGAAGAACCAGAGTTGGGAGATGAGCCTACCCAACTCCATAGACTAGATGATGTGATCGAAGCTCACCTTCATCGAGCATGAGATAAGAAAGACCAAGCCATAGCAGCCCTAAAACAATCCCAAGAAGAAATGGTAGAGCAACACCAAGTTGCACAAAAGGAGAAGGATGACCTTCAAACTAGGTTTGAAGAGGAGAAAGCGCAACTCTAGCAGGAGAAAAAGAGGTTTCTCGTAGAGCGACTTGGATTCAAAGAATCAATCGACGGGCTTAGAGCCAAAGGAAAATGACCGACTGGAGCATCAAGTAGCACAGCTCGTGAAAGTTATCCAACAACTTCAACAAAAAATAGCAGACTTAGAGCTATGAACAATGCCCAACACTCTGCCGGATGTATGAGATCAAAGAGAAGCAACTTCTCAAAGTGAAATTGAGAGAATCAAGGCCCTCGCCATGGAATGTAAACAACTAAGTGATTGCAGGTGCATGAGAGACTCACTGAGGATCCTGAACTAAAGGCACTGGAGTCATAGCTCCAGGAGGCAAAGAAGCAAGCAGAAATAGTATAGGCGCAGTTGAAGCCCATGTCAGTCATTGAGAGGATGAAGTGATCCCAAGAATAGTGCACTTCTCAGTAATAGGTCCACACCATTTAGAGAAAAGTCATGGAAGTGACTCAGAGGATCCAACCAATATAGGATGAGGCTTGTCAACTATTCACAGAGATTGAAGGCCGAGGAGAAGAACTGGAGCAAGTCGTCACTATAGTTGAACAACACTTAGAGGGACCTGTCAACGAAGCAGTAATCTAAGAGTTCACCGAGCAGAAGTTTGTGGCGCAGCAACAGGTCCAAGCATATCAATCCAAGCTCGAGGCTTTTGAAGCAGAGCTACCTAGACCAGAGTGACTTGGGACGAGTCACAGGTGAGTGTTGGGGGCCTATTGGCCCTTGACCAAGTTGTGAGGATAATTGGTCATGTTTGACCTACTTTTGGGACTTCGACATGCTGTCAAAGGTGGAGTGCAAGTTGAAGTGGAGATCACAGGATCTCGGCCCCTTTTTAGGGATTTTTGGGTTTTGGGCTTATGTAACTGGTATGGGGATGTTGTCCCATGGGTCTACCCATGGTTAGGCCCTATTTGTAATGTATAAATAGAAATCTAGGCGATGTAAGTAGGGGATATGTGGTGCTAAGTTCTATATTGTGTTGAGTGCAAGTGATGTAAGTAGTTTGATCTATGTGATCAAAGAGAGGCTAGACACTGTGTTGAGTGCAACTTGTAAGTGCTTTGCGCATGCTATGTTGAGAACTTGCAGAACTAAGTGCAAGTGATTGTAAGAGACTGTGAAGAGGCTTTGTGTTGTAACTTAGGGAAGGAGGATCTAACAGAGTGCGTGTAGATCTCCTATCCTCTAAGGAGTAAGATATCATGGCTTTGTGCATGTAGAAGATTGACAGAAAGAAATAAAGAAGAAGAGTTGGTGGACGTAGCCCCAGGGTGGGGATGAACCACGTATACCCCATTTTGTGGTTGCTTAGTGCTTTATGGTTGTTCTCTTGTTTATGTGGTTAAAGGATTAGTGCATTGATATATGCTTAGAAGAATCTAATGTGATAGCTTAGTGCTAAATAATCTAAATGAATGTTAGATCTGATCTATGTTGGTATGTTGAGTGCTTGAATCTATTGGATCTGGATGAATACTGTGTTGATATATTATTAGGGTTTAGCTGTGCTGTAAGCTAAGACTGACTATTAATGAACTATAACTACTAATTTCTTTGTTAAGGTGTTACAATCACAGATCTGTGTCCCAAATAAGGTTGCATACATCTGACCCTGCAACCACCCCTGCCTCTACCTCAGGTGAGACTTCATATTCTTCGCAGGTGTTGCCAAAAGGGACAGTAGTTAGGGTTTTGTTGGTGTGTTGTTGTAAGCGTTGAACCCTGGGTCTTCCCCTGTGCCAACAGGTAGGTAGGTGTGAATAATCTTGTTGGTCAAGAATTTTTCAGTTTGGATTTTCAGTAGTGTGTAGAGTCATATTTTAGCAGTGTATTCATCGTTCATTCTCTAGTTGAGAGAAGTGTGCATACTTTGGTTTTCAGTAGACACTAGTGACATGTCAAAGTAGGGTACACACACATGTTTTGAGAGCATCCCAATGGATCAAGCACTGTGTCTACGAGTTCATTGCTACCTCACTAAGAGGATAGAATCCCCATTGGGGCCAATGTTATCACATGCTAATTTGCATTAATTTTTCCAAAGCATCTTGTCCTTGTGCTATCTTTCCACTCAGATTTAAAAAAAAATTCACCGGCTCCATCAAGCTCCCATCACCTAAATCCTTTACTTGACCAATCATCCAAAATAGTCATGTCCTTCATAGTCAAAATTGGCAAATATCCCAAACCTATATCTAGCCTTAATGGTTAGCTAAATCCCTCGGTTCCATCACCTCATTCATTTTTACCCTTATTATCATATTCTTGTTGGAAATTAAAAAAAATCCTTTTATTAAGCTTAATCTCCCTTATCCTTTCCACAGATTCATGTGATGAGCCTCATATGCCCAAAGTCCTTAGAAAAATGGAAAAAATGTTTATAATTATTAATATAAATGTTTTTATATTAAAATACTTATATTAATATTTAACCGAATATTTAATTCATGACCTCACGTCAAATCATGGACAAGAATCTAAAACTAAGTGGAAAATGCAAAGGGTGGATGGAGGGCACACATACATTTTGGGGGTTGAAAGTAAACAGAGGTTAATTATTTGAAGGCAAGCTGAAATTTAACCCGTGGTTTTTGGTCGGGGGGACATGAACTTACATGATGCATTTCGGGGGTAAAAGTGGTGTGGGTTAAAACCACTCCTCCCAAGCCCAAAATACTATGGCAAACATTTAATATATGATTTTTTTTCATAAGTGTACGACATATGATGATATTTTTCTAGGAATGCATTTCAAAACAAATCATGGAGTTTCCAATGCCATAAAAAATTCCTTCCTCACGTTGAAAATGTTTTATAGAGGTAAAATTTAAATTTTACAAAGCAAAGAGATTATTCTTTATTGTCGTGGAAAATAATTAAATGGGAATATGCACGTGAAAGGAAGATTTGGATAATTGTTTATCCAAATTTTTTATAGAAGTAAAAGAAGAGGATTAAAAATATTTTACCAAACATGGTAACCAAGACATGGTTTCAAAACCATGGGAAACAAACCAGTAAATGGCTTTCACAGTAAAATGGTAAATTGGGAAAAATAAGTGTTGGCCCTTGCTTATGGAAGCAAGCAAATATTATGGAAGGAAAGATGACATGCGAACTGCGCGAAAGACACAGTGATTGATACTGGGTCGAAGTGAGAAAAAGAGCAGAAAAGGCGGAGCAAAGTTCGAGAAAGAAATTCGTTGGATGAGGAGATCGAGGAAGATAGATAAGCAAGGAAGATGGATCATGGACAACTCAGCAAGAGGAAAAATCCATCATTGGATGCTTTGGAGCACCTCGTGGGAAGGAAGGAAAGACAGGTTGGCGAAGTCCTAAAAATGCGGCTCAAGTTGACCTAGGGTTTTAGACACCTAGGTTTTTGGTATTTAGGGTTTTGACACCTAGGTTTCAGCCTAAGGTTGTCGGTGAGATATTGTAATGTATAAATAAAGTTCAAGAGCACCTGGGATGGGTTGGTCAAGGAGAGTCATTCTAAGTTAGTCGATGTTACAAGATATTATTGTTGTGAGATAGAGAAGTGTTGTGTGTGGGAGCCTTCTGGTATTGTAAGATCTTCAGCTGGGTGCAAAGATCAACCCTGCAGTTGGGTACACAGGGAGGGGAGAGGATAAGATAAGAAGAAAGAGAGATCTTCAAGCTAAGAGTACAGATAGAACTATATGTTTTATATAATATCAAGAAACACAGTTCTGTGAACGTAGCCCTAGGGAGAGGGTGAACCACGTATATATTTTTGTTGTGTGGTTCATGTTGTGTTCTTTGTCTTATTATTGCTCTGTTATTGCATTATTGTGTTAGATCTGAGACATATTGTGTGAAGTAGTTTTAATCTAGTAAATGATATCTAGATGTTGCATTGTTGTTGTATTGGATCCACTTTACATTTCCTCTTGTTGTAGACACCTATGTCCTGCAACCCCCTATTGCTACTTCGAGTGAGACAGCATCTGATTTGCAGGTGTTGCCAAAAGGGCTAGTAGTTAGGGCTTGTTGGTGCACTATTAGATTTGAACCCTGGGTCTGCCTTGTGCCAAAAAATGGTTCGATTGCCGAGACCGAGATCTTCTTGAGGGAATGTCAAGGTGGTTTCCATCAAAGACAGATATTCAAAAGTGGATACAAGAACAAGAGAAGGACTTTGCAGAAGCTGAGAATAAGAACCCTAATATTAGCGTAGAATACTAGTTGGGAAGGTATATCTTTACTGATATACATGAGATTTTATTTGGAGGAATTCATAAGGAGCTATACGAGTGGCTGGCGAGGTTAGCAGACACCCAGTTTGAGATCAGATCCAAACCGCCTGCAGTTTGGACATCAACACTGATCAAGAAGTTCAAAAGAGTTGATAATGTCATGTCAAGAGCAGTAGATCAATTGTTTGATAGCACCATTGGAGGGTACATCACCGATTTTGTTGTTGACAGAGTAGAGTCATATAGCCAAGCAGAGAGGTATTTATTTAAGGGACCTCGAGGAAAAGTTCTACACTTTTTGAAGTTGAAGATAAATATTTTATTGCATGATAAGAACATCTTGAAGATACAGTAGTCGGTCGGATTGGAAAAAAATAATGTTCAAGAATTCAAATAGCAACAACAACACAGAGGCTGGACATACCCACAGTGGGATAGCATTCAGAGAAGTTCCTCTTGCGAACCTGTTTAAGAAGAACTATGAGGATGAGGCATTATACAGTGGAGAAGAGGCAGATATGACAGACGAAGAGCATTCGGAACCCGCTGGGGGAGAGGAAGGAAAGACTAAAGAAACTCATCGGGAAGAGCCATAAGATTTAGGAACTATGCAGACTGTTGAAGTACTATTATTCTTCCTATTATTTCAACAACATTAAGTAACCAGATTAACCTAAGCTATCACAGCACTTAGAGCACTAGTACAAGTAGTTCAATACCTATTCACTCAGGAAATATAGGAAGATCTATGGCAGATGATATGAGGTTACCCACCTTTAGAGGAGATGGATCTGAAGATCCTGATCAGCATTTGTTCTTAGAAGAATCTGTGTGGAGCATTAAGAATGTCATCGACGAAACTATTAAGAGAGCTCAGTTTAGTACTACCCTAAGAGACCGCGCACTGAGATGGTACATGAAATTTGTCCAAGGAGCTGCACCTAAACCAATAAATGTCATTAAGAATGCACTGATTTTCGAATTAAGGAAACCCAATTTGGAGTCCCAGTGCATTACAGAATTGAAAGAAATCAAGCAGAGAATAGTTGAACCTATGTGGGAGTTTGATCAGAGATTTAAGACCTTGACAGGCCATTTGAGTTTTCATATCCCAGAAGAACAAAACAAGGAATGGTTCATTGTTTCCCTCCTACCACACATCATGGTCCCTCTGATGCAACATAAGATTGCTTCACAGGCTGAGGCACTGGAGATCATCATGGAGTTAGAATCAACTCCTATGGGAGAATCTGTATGAGTCAAATCTTGAGTCAGCTGACTAGCTTATCTCTGTAGGTCGAAGATCTGAAGAAGGACAAGGGAAAAGATAAAAGAGAAGACATCTGGTGTATCAGATGCAAATCAGAAGGCCACGATAAGGACCACTATCTCCTATTTCATGAGTAATTGGCCTTTGGATCTCCGAGCCCATTGAAGCAGGTTACCCTTCCTTGGTGTGAGGTATGTACAAATAGACATTGCCTTGGTGAATGTTATTACATGAAAAAATATGTTCAGAAAACCACAAATCTGTATTGCATGTTATGTAAGTCAGTAGGACATGATGATAGGGATTTTAGGGCCTATGACCTCATGCATGAAAGGTCAAGGGATATATACAAAACTCAAGGTGAAGTACAACAAGAAGGGAACACTACGCAATATAATTCCCTGGGAAGAGGGAACTTCAACTCTTGTGGCGGATTCAGAGGAAGAGGATGAGGAGGAGGTATGATTCGAGGTATAGGCCAAATCATCTGTTATAGCTATGCACAACCAGGACACTTGGCAAGGGACTGTCAGAACCCTTGTACCACGTGCAGTTACTGCAACTCATTCAAACATGTTATTGAGGAATGTCCAGCATTGTTGGATAAGCTTCAGGAAAGACGAGGTGCGAACCCACAAGTGTAACTGATATACAATGAACCTCGTGGAGAGGACCCTAGAGTCGTTGTTATCACTAGAGGAGGCACTGCTACAATAGAATATAGGGTAACTCCAAGGAAGACTACAGAACAATCGGGAGTCAGAAAAGTTGCGAAGAAGACACAAGAGTTTGATCCAAAGAGAGAGAAGAAAAAATTTGAAGAGGCAGGAAAACAGTTTAGAAGAGATCAGGCTTCTTCATTAAAGGCACAATCAAAAGTGAGGGAATGTGGAATTCCCCTGGCCTTTGACCAATCCACTTCGCCTGGAGAAGAAAAAGAGGTAAGCAGACTCATGGAATTCCTATGCACTTGCATTAATTTGATAAAGGATGAGAGCGTTGTACAAGAGATACAAAACTTGATCAGACAGTATGAGATAGGAAGGGTAGATCCTTCATTGAATAAAATAGTACATCAACTATCTAGGAAGAGAAGGACAAATAAGAAACTACACCTTAATGCTCAGATTGGAGATTATGATATAGATTACGTGGTCCTCGACTTAGGATTAGAAGTCAATGTCATGACGAAGAAGACCTAGGCACTGATGGGAAAACCTAAGTTTATCTATTCCCCTATCATGCTTATGATGGATAATTAGCAGGCAGTAATCCCCTTTTGAATATTGGAGCATGTCCCTATGGACATCGACGAGGTAAGGATGTTTGAAGATTTTGAAGTAATTGAGATAGTCGATAATAGTTGTCCTTATCCTGTGTTGTTAGGAATTGATTGGGATTTTAACAATTCCACTATTGTTGACTTAAAGAAAAGAAGAATGACATTTGAAGGTGATGGCCTTAGGGTCATTGCACCTTTGGATCCTGACGAAGGTCGGAGATACATAGAACCCATCAGAGAAGAGGACCATGCATATGAGCTAGAGAATATATACAAATTGACCGCAAGATATCAAGATTACATTAATCCTATAGTAGATGGGAATTTAAGTTGGCGAAGTGACAACACATGTTCATCAGAATCAGAAGAAGCACTAGAGAACTGGAAGAACAAAATGTATGAAGTATCTACAAGGATATGTGCTCGGTTAACCTGAGAAGTTCGTTGGATTGGCACATAAGTAATTAATTTGCCCACCTTTGAATGCTTAAATCATTTGGAAACTTTCTTGTTGGAATTTGAAGAAGTTGTACCAGCAAAATAGAGGTTGTTGACACTGGATGAGGCCTTGAATGCTACTCCAGCAAGATGGTGGGGAACACACGAAAACAACATTACAGACTGGATACAATGTTGCACTTTGATGACAACGCGATTTTCAGAACAAGCAGAACGCTGCGAAGTTAGATACACTGGTCAAAGTTGTCTGAAAGACCATGTGCGAAGTTGCGAGGAATCCTGGAGCAGAATTCCTCAAGAGAAGTGGGTGCACAAATTCATTAACACATTGGACACAACCCCTATTAATTGGTATCTTCAAGCAGAACTGTGCATCATCACTGTAGATTGGGAAGGTATGACTCAGAACTTTGTAGCTACATTTTTATTTGAAATTCAGCAACCTCTGGTAGATCAAGCTTTACAGATTGTAAGATAAAGAGTCTTTGAGGAGGCACCTAGCCCCCCTTTAGAGAAATAAGAGGATGAATGGACTGCTCCTCTTTAGAAATTGCAAGGCTATTACAATATCAATGTCGATGAAGACGATGATCCCAGGAAGGTGAACATCGCTGAAACAGAAGGACAGAGAGACATAGAAGGACCATGAGTCAAACTACCTTTCATTGGAAAACTGGTCAATATCAAGAAAGTTAACATTGGAACAGAGTAAGCACCTAAGCTTGCTAATATTGGAGATTATTGGGATAATGCCACTATTGATAAGATCACAAAATTATTGCATGAATATTAGGACTTGTTTCAAACTAAGTTCACTGATATGAAGGGCATTAAAGGGCCCATGGGAGAGATGAAGATCCCTTTGAAACTAGATGCAAGGCCAGTCAAGTAGAGACCCAATAGATTGAATCCCAAATATAAGGAGAAAGTCAAAATTGAGCTAGACAGAATGTTGGAGGTAGGAATCATAGAACCCGTTGAAGAATCAAAATGGATTATCCCTATGGTGGTACAAGACAAGAAAACAGGAGAGATCAGAATCTATGTAGATCTCAGAAAGCTGAATGATGCCTACTTGCATGACCCATTCCCTACACCATTTATCGAAGAAGTGTTAGATAATGTGGGAGGACAGGTGGTTTACTCCTTCACAGATGAATTTTTAGGTTACCATCAGATCAGAATTGCCAAAGAAGATCACCATAAGAACACATTTGCAACGGAATGGGGATCCTACCAGTATACAATGATGTCATTTGGATTGAAGAATGTGCCAGCCATCTTTTCTAGGGTGGTGGTCAAATCATTCAAGGAGTTTTTACATAAATTTCTAGAAGCATATTTTGATGATTGGACTGTTTTTAGCTTATTGCAAAATCATATTGAATGTTAAAGACTAATGTTGGATTAGTGTAGGCAATGTCAGATTGCACTGAACCTAAATAAGTGCATCTTCTTTTCACCCTTTGGAGTGTTTCTAGGCCATATTGTGTGTAAGCAGGGATTGTTGGTAGACCCATCTAATATTTCCATTATAGTTGATTTACCCCCTCCTACTTCAGTCAAACAGCTGTGCAGTGCACTGGGACATACTGGATACTACATGAATTTCATTAAGGGTTATTCATAGATTACAGCACCTACGAAGAATCTTCTGAAGAAATATTGTCAATTTCAATGGACAGAACGATGTCAGCAGAGCTTCGACACAATGAAACAAAAAATGGTTATTGTGCCTATTCTAGTTTTCCCATATTAGAATCAGGAGTTTCATGTGCATGTTGATGCATCCTATATTGCATTAGGATAAGTGCTAGCACAACCAGGAGAAGGATATATTGACCATCTGTTAGCCTCTTCTAGCAGGAAACTATCTACAGCTGAAATAAAGTATACTACCACTGAGAGAGAAGGTTTAGCCATGGTGTATGTGCTGCAGAAATTTTTCCACTACTTGTTGGGACGACACTTTAAGATGTTCACTGATCACTCCACATTGAAATACCTGGTCAACAAGCCAGTGTTGGGGGGGAGAATATGCAGATGGATTCTGCTATTTCATGAATATGATTTTGAGATCATGGTTAAGCTAGGGAGAATGAACAAAGGACCTGACCACTTACCGAGGTTGGAAAATGGAGAGGAACCTATTAGTTTGGAAGATACACTGCTAGACACACAGTTGTTGGCCATTATAAAGTTTGATGATCACTTTTCCAAGATAGTCTGGTTCCTATCAACAAGAATGGCACCTAGTGAATACACAATCACCCAGAAGAAACAACTGGTAGTGCATGCTACATATTTTTCACTTATAGTTGGACAGTCCCGAGGCACTTCAGATCTAAACTCTCTGTTTTACTTCAAGTTGAGACTGCGCAGTGTAGTATGTGCTTTCTTCTCTATTCCTCCCCACTGTGTGCAGACTGTCTTTTCTGTGTCTGGTACCCAATTTCAACTGCACCTGATACCTAGACCCTTCTTCTTCTATTTTTACAGATGAAGTAATGAAGTAATGAATAGCTTGTAAGCTAAGAAGTCTCAATAGGTTCATGAGCAATGCATTATGTACAGATTGGATCCAGCGAAATGAAATCAGGTTCTAAGGAAGGGTTTTCCACACAAGGAAGAAAGATTCTAAGATGGATTTGTGTCCTTGAACATCTTAGTATAGGGGAAACAAGGTTTTTGATGGGATATTAATAAGGAACAAAGAATAATAGAATGATTATATGCTTGGTATAGAATGAAAAATAAATAAATCTAAGGCGAATCTATATTAAGTGGAACAGATCCATAAGTGACATTCCAAAGGTGGAAATTATCACTGGAATCTATGATGGAAAGTAAGAGCAATGCTAACTCCTTCCAGTTAATTCTATGCAGCTGGAAAAGAAGACATTTTGTAGCATTGCAACATGTTGAAATTGACTATGCAAGTCAAGTTAAAACCAAATGGACAAGAAAGGAGAAAAGAATGGTTCAAGCAACCACAAGCGTTGAAGTGTTCAATCAAGGAAAGGTTGAACCAGCTTGGTATGGAAAATTAAATGGAGAGTGAAGATATAAATTCAAATAAGAGAGCATGGCTAGAAATGTAATTGGCCAAGTATGTGTTGGGTCAAAGGGATCCATAAAATGATGAATGCTGAAATTTAATATCAACATATTATTTGGTTGGAAATGAAAAAGTAGCCAAGAGTGATTTGGCTAGAAAAGTGCTCAGGGAAGAAATAATCATGTGCATTGATTATAGTGAGAGAAAAAAATAGATGCAGGAATCCATTGAGACTTAAGTACAATCAGGAACAACAAGGAAAGTTTTACGGGAAGAAAGAGGTTGCTACAACTATTGTAGTTGAAATTATGTATGTCTTGTTGGACAACCATACATAGTACATAAAATGGAATGCATATGCATTTATGAGCATACTGGTGAAGTAGTATTAGTGCATATAACATGCATTAGTGAATGTATTTTGTTAATATGTACATAATATGTTAAATACTAGGAGTATTCTATTGTTATAACTAAGATTATGAATGTTTCTAATGTTGGTTGTTGTGCTAGGAAGGAGTTTATTGCATGATTGAAAGTGTTGTTGATGATGCCATTGCATATGGAAGACATCCATATGAAGGAAGCTCCTACTAATACCATCTATCTAGGTAGCATTAAATTTATTTAATGGCAACCAAGCAGGTATGAGTTTTAAGTGATTTTATTGCATAATTGCTAAAGGAAATTTTGGTAAGAATTTCCTCAACCAAAGTTTATTTTATCACATTATTGTATTATTTCAATGCATTAATGGGAATAAGATACCACTAGGTGTGGTAAAGGATGTAGGCCTGTAATAATTATCAAATCTTCTTAGCTTTTGAATGCATATAATGACATAGTAGCATGTCATGTTAATTTGGTTATGAGGTAATAACCAAACCAATAAAGGGGATGGCACTCTTATAGGAATGGATGCCAAAAAATCTATTCATGTATGAGACCATGACATGCTTGATTATGGAAAGGCTATGTACCACACAAATATCCAATGAACTTCCTACTTCTAAATAATGTTTGGACTACAACCTTTTTTCTAACACTAATGAACACCACATAATTGCATTCTTGGTGTAGTGTTTGGGTCAAAAAGGAAGGCATCCAAATAGTTCATCACGCAATAGGAAGTGTATGGAAAAAGTGTCAAGGCATTCTCTAGACTTTCCAATTTACTAATGGTGAGATACATGACTAGATATAGACCATTCTGAAAATCAATGCAAAGGTGCATTGAATAGATATGCATCGAGATTTGCACTCGTGCATAGTAAGTGGTAGAGTTGCACTTATGCATGATAGGATTTTTATACTTGAATGCATTTGTTGAATGTGTTTTTTGAATGCATGCATAGATGTTATTTAATGGAAATAATTATACTAACAGCTGAAATGTTACAACTATTACTAACTCATGGAATTGAGAACATTTCAAGAGTTGTTAGACATTGCAATAGGAAAGTTGCAAGTCAAGTAGTCACATGAGCATTGACTACAGGAAATGAATGTTCAGGAAACAGAGTAATAATTGATAGGAAAAAGGAAAGTATAATTGTTGAAAATTTCTATGTAGAGAGTGATAATTCATTATATTTAATAAATTGTTTGATAGTTGTGATTGAATTGTTAAGTGTAGACAATTCTAAGAACACCTTGTAAGATTTTGGTACATATTGAAATGAAAGTATATTGTCCAGGAAATACTGATAATATGTTGGTTGAATGAAAGATGGAAGTTGTTGGTCCATAAAGTTGCACTAACTGTGAGAGGGTGCAAGCTAGGGCATCATCAATTTATTGCAAAGTGTTTTAAAGGTTTTTATGAATTGGTTTTTTGAGTAAGGTGGTTGAAAATTGGCTCAAGAGTATAGCATAACATGAAAATCACAATCAGAACATAGCATATCCCATTGACTGGTTAAAAGGTAGTCACATAGATGAATTAGACCAATAATAAAAGAGAGGAGGAAGCTTCCAATTTGTCAACTTCACATAAATCCTTGTCTCWGAATATCATAAAGAAACAAGACCATCAACTTGATATCAAAATTGAAAATAATTTCCACCGTAAATTTTTCACTATGTTAATTAACAATCAAGAAACAAATGCATTGAAATCTGAATAATGAATTTCAAGCATGAAGAAAGAAAACAGAGTAGAAACGAGTGTCTACCCATCCATATGCCTTTGCTATTAAGTGGCAAATAGAATAATAATTCCTTACAAGGAGTTTCAGAATAAGTCCTTTGGATCTCCAATTTTTCGACCAGAATAGAGTCTTACCTCTGCCTATTTAAACCATCCATAAACCTCTAGATCCTATCATCTATTGTACTCTTAATGACTAGATCCAAATAGTATCTATCTACTAGGGAAGTTAGCTCAAAAAGAGATTTTACAATCCCAAAATAGATCATTTCTCAACAACTTGATATTGTATGATCTTGCCAACATTACATTTGATTCTACAAAACAGGGATTAGTTTGATCTAGTCATACAGTTCGAGGTCTTTGCATTTCACAAGCCAAAAACGAGTAGACATTGCCATATTTCTTGGCAAACAAAAAAATTATTACTGTAGCAATCTTCATGAAACCTTTAGGATATAATAACAACAGTAGCTTTAGCAGTTTTCTATTTGAGCTTTGTGGTGAGCACGACATTTTGCCAATAGAGTCTGAAGTTTATTTCTCTAAGTTCTTTGAGCAATGCCCTTTTCTCTTTTTTCTTCTTTTTGAAACCTTGAATCCTTTCTTGCTGAAGAGAATTCCATTGTTCTATATGTGCCTTTTCTTTCTTCAACTGTCCCACTGTCTTCTGGAGTTCCTTGACCCTTTCTTTATCAGTTCTGATTTTAACCTTGAATTCAAGGAACTCTTCAGAAGGTGCAGGCTCATTCAAATTTAAGGAAACCCTAGGTTCTCTCGATTTAACTTGGTATTTAGAAACCAATCCTGAGCTATGTTCTTCATCAGAACTTGTTAAATCCATGGCTTCAAGCATATCTGATATGTGATCTGATTCTACAAGGTAACCCTTTTTATTCTCAGGAATCACACTCATACCTTTAGCAATTTCTTTAGCTTTTGCCAATCTGGTTGTAGCTCTCATTACAGGTCCTATAGATGATGAAATAATCTATTTACCTTTCTTTGTTGGTTTCTTATGCAATGGAGTTCCTTTTGCCTTTTTCTTGGTACCTACTTCAACATCTTTAGAGTGATCTTCTATAACTATGATGTTTTCTTCTTTGATCGATGGATTAAACATGGCTCTAGACTTCAACCTGTACTTGTTGGTAACCCTAGTAGAATCCCTTCTAGGTTTTTGAGAAGCAGGCATACCTTTATCCTTTGTCCTTTTGACTGCAGCGCCCTTTTTACTAGTTGATGGTGATTCGTACTTGACTGTAGTTTGAATATCAAAATCTCCATCTGAATCTTTTTCTGCTTTAACATATTCCTCAGAAAACATTTCGATTTTTGGATCCAACTTAGGTATTTTACCTCTGTTATTCCTTGTCACCCTGATATCAGGAATTTCTTCTTTAACAGGGGTTTCATCAATTGAAATATTTTGTTTCTATGTAACAGTGTTTTTTCCTTTGGCTCTCTTATGTTTGATGGACTGTGTGTTAGGATTTAAGGATTGCATAAGCCAGCTCCAAGGTTTTTGTAATTCTCTCAAAGAAGACACAACTAAATTCTTAATTAAGACTTGATGAAACAGGTTGTTCTTTGCATTGGTGGAGAGTGACTGCAGTCTCTTTGACGTCTTTGTCAAGCTTTTGACTAGAAAGTAAGGCATATTAAAGGGATAATTGCCATTTAGATGCATTAATATCCTAATGTGGTAGATATAGACTAGTGATCATCTACCTTCGTAGGTGATATACCTGTGGATAACAATCAAAGTAGTGTGCCATTTAGGTCTAATCCAGTTGCGAGGAACTCCCCTTCTCCTATTCGGATTTTGCTTATCTGGAAGCAGGAATTGATTGACAAACTCTGTAACCACATGCTCTTTCTTACACCATCTTTCTCCTCCAACCACCAATCTGCAATCTTTGGCAATTGTAAGTTCTATCACCAACATCGGCATCTTCCCAATCTCCACTTCATGACCATCAAAGTTCAGTGAAAACTCCATAGAGAACTGCTCGTCATAACCTTGGAAAGTGGTAAGGAATTCAAACCACCCGGCATCTCTGAACCTTTGAGCCATCTGAGGATGAGCTTCAAGGAGTTCAGTACCCTCGGGTTCTAATCTGACTACTTGTCCACTCCTCTTAGGCACCAACAAAACACAATGCTATAACTTGCACGATTCAGATTTCGAATTTGCCACCTGCAATCTATTAGTATATAACTGTTCTTCTGAGAAAATACATGCGCCTAAAATTCAGCAAAATCAGACATAGAATGACAAGTTCAAATAATGATCGTTGAGAATTGGACGATTTGAAATGGGTCCTTTACGGGTACAGAGAAATCCGATCATGTAACGGTTTGAATCATAAAATGATTCCAAAGATATTGTGGGACACATGCGAACTCTCAATCCACGATCTGTTTCATCATAATGAAATCTGGGTGACGGGCACATATTAAGGCATGATTATCTTTGCGCTACGGGAATAATGCTATTCCAGTAGCGCTATTAATGACTTAGCATAATTTGAATTTGTAAAGTTCAAATAGGCATATGAAGTGACACATCATTTAAAACCATGTCTTAAAACTCCAAACTTAAAGAAATTATTAAAAAAGTTGAAATGAAAACCATAACAAGCTAAAAACAATGATTAAACCAAATGGAAGCAGATAATGAAGTGCAGGTAGGAAGGGTTTGGGATTAGGGTTTCTCACAAAATCAAAAGAAAAAATTAGAGACTAACACTGGCTCCTTCTGGGGATGGATTTTTGATAATAGACTCCAAGAACTGCAGACCAATGCCTTTTCCTTTATTTCTAATTCATTGATCTCCCTACATCTGTCTGTCTTTTATTCACAGCATAACTGTAAAAACAAGTCCATTGGGTATATGGAGTCTTTATTGAAAACAAAACCTATTGTACTAACTGAAAACCTGATGAGTCATTAGAGAAAATAGTGCTTCAAGAACCTCCCATTCACTGGGCCTCCAAAAGTTTCTATGTTGTCCAAATTATGCATGAGAAAAGTGTTATTGTTCATTAACTTAGTTATTCTGAAAGGACCATACCATAGGTTATCAAACTTACCATGTTTTGCTTTATCCTCTCTCCTGGCATCCCACCTTAACACCAAATCTCCCTCATTGAAAATATCTTTCTTAGCTCCCTTATCGAATGTAGCCTTGACTTTTCTCTGGTGAGCAGCAGCTTTCTGATTCATCTGTTCTTTGACCTGTTGAACTTCAATCATCTGAAAAATTCTCCTTTGGACACCGTTGGGTTCTTCTAACTCTTCTTGTAGAAACTTTAAAACTGGCAGGACCAATTGAGTTGGAAGAATAGCTTATGTCCCATATAGCATCTGGAAAGGAGATGTCCCAATAGACTTCTTGTTGTTGATACGATCATCCCAAAGGACAAACTTTAACTTGGAATCCCATGATTTTTTATTTTCTGCCAGTAATTTTTTGATAATCCTTATCAGAGTCTTATTGGAAGATTCTGCCAATCTGTTCCCTTGGGGGTAGTAGGGAGTATAATGAGCCAATTTGATACTATACTTATTACAGAATTCAATCATGGAATTTGATTTAAAAGCCTGTGCATTATCAGTGACCAGTTTTTTAGGACAGCCAAACCTGGAAAAAATATATCCTTCTAGAAATTCCATGATTACCTTGTATGTTGTATTCTGAGTCTAAATTGCTTCGATCCACTTCATAAAATAATATGTGGTTGTAAGAATCCATCTATGTTATCCTGAAGATGACAGATTAATCTCTCCAATGAAGTCCAATCCCCACTGTTGAAATGGTCCATGGGTGATGATTGGATTTAGAGGCAAAGATATAAGTTTCTTCTTTCTAGCAAGTTTATGACAGGGTTCACATGCCCTGACCTGAGAAAAAATATCTGAGAATAGAACTGGCCAGTAATAGCCTGCCCTAAGAATATTGAAGGCAATAGCCTTCCAATGATGATGGCCTCTGCACACACCATGATGCAGATCATGAGAAATTTGTTTAGCTTCTTTTTCATCAACACACCTCAATAGAAAACCATTAGGGTCTTTCCAGAATAGGGTCTGATCAACAATGCAGTACTTTATTGCTCTTAACTTTAATGATCTTAATTTTGATTTGTCCAACTCTAGGGGAGATTGAAAGTTCAGCAAAAAAAATATGATATCTTTGTACCATGGTCAAGAAACATACTTTTTGTTTACCTGTGAATTTGTTTCTTCAATCTAGACAAAAGAATCTTGTGTCTTGTCTGAAAGATGGTACAACCCAATTGCTTTGCAATTAGATTCTTTCATTAATTTAGCAAGGCCTTGTCCTTTTATCAGCTGAGTAGGCTTTATGGTGAGATCATACTCCTGGATTTTTGTTATCCATTTCCCTCGCTTTCCTTCACAATCAAGCTGAACCAATATTTCTTTGACTGCACTGCTTGGGACATAAGCTGTAATCTTAGATTGAAGAACATATACTCTGAAGGATTTCAGAGCCTTTACCAAGGCATAGGCCTATTTTTCTATTATATCATACTTCAATTCAAAGTCTCTGATATTTTTGCTAAAGAAGGAGATGGGTTGCTTGTATCCTTGCTCATTTCTTTGCAGAAGAACGACAACTATGGTATTTTCTGATGCAAGTGAAAAAATCATGAATTCTTTGGAGCAATCTGGGCTAATTAGAACAGGTGCCTGAACAATAGCCTGCTTGATCCTTTCACTTCCAGTATCCACTTAATTTATGCATCCTTTTTCAACATTTCAGTAATGTACTTGATAATCTCTGCAAAGTTAGGTATAAACCTCCTTAAAAAAATTATTTTACCAATGAAGGACTGAATAGACTTTTTGTTTCTCGGAATGACTATTTGTTGGATAGCCTTTACTCTTTCAGAATCTATTTTAATAACTTTAGGTGAAACGATGTGTCCTAAAATATTTTCTTCCTCCATGAGTTTTTGGGATTAAGTGATATACCGTACCTCCTGCACTTCTCAAAAGTCTTCTTCAAGTGTTGTAAATGTTCTTTGTCGGATGTTGAAAATATACTGATGTCATCAAGGTAAATAACCACAAACCTATCTTTCTCACCAATAAAAGCAATGTCCATAGCCCTTTGGAATGTGGCTCCTGTGCTCATCAATCTAAAGGGCATCTTTTCATACATAAAAGTGCCCCAAGGAGTGGTAAAAGTTGTTTTCTTTTTGTCCTCTTCCACTACTGATATTTGATTGTACCCTGAGTATCCATCAAGCATCTAGATCCTCTTTGCGTCAACAACTCTTTGTAATATATAATCCATTTTTGGTAATGGATAATTGTCTTTCAAAAAGCACATGTTTAGATTCCTGAAGTCCACACAGAACCTTATCTCTCTGTTCTTCTTCCTGACAGGTACAAGGTTGGCTACCCATTCTGAGTATCTTAGTGGCACTATGATTTTTGCTTCTAGCAACCTTTTCAGCTCCTTTTCTATTATAGGTAACAATAAAGGATTAAATTGCCTGAACTTTTTCTTAATGGGTTTTGATCCAGGTTTCAGAGGAATTTTGTGTTGAATAATTTATGTATCAAACACTTTCAGATATTCATAAGACTAGGAAAATATATCTAAATATTGTTTCATCAATTCAACATATGCTTCTTTATGTTTTTGTGACAGTTTTCTAGATATTTTGACCAACCTGAGGTTTTCATCCAGACTTATGTCATAGTCCACTACATTCGTTTCTTTTGTTTGGATAACAGACTTCCTGGAAACATCATTGTGATCGAACAACCTCTCTAGTGGAACCAAACATTTGGGTAGATGGTTTGTCTTCAGTTCAATGATTTTGTGGCTAGCAATAGTATCTTGAAGGACTTATACAACATGTATTTCTGCTTCACCGTTTTCATCATCTTGATCTATTGAAATGTTAGAAAACTCTTCAATAGTTTTCAAAAATATTTGAATTTCCTCATCGTCTTTAAAAACCTGCCAATGTTTTATATTATCCGGTATTGAGAGTATGTGTCTGACCTCAACTTCAAACTTTAGATTAGGAAACATTGGATTTTTAAAGTTGTTAGTTGCAAGTGCCAAAGAGTCAGCCTATTGATTTAAATTTATGTGCACAAAAGTAATATTGAATGCCAAAAATAAATTATCCACATAATCCCACACCTCATTTCTATATTGTTTCAACCTTTATTGTTTGGTTTCATATATTTTCTTGATCTGGTGAATAATAAGTTCTGAGTCTCCAAAAACAGACAACTTATCTATACCCATATCTTTAGCATCTTTCAAACCTAACAGCAAGGCTTCATACTCACTGATGTTATTGGTGGTGTCAAATTAAAATTTATATGACATAGGAATAACCTCCTTGGTAGGGGAAATGAAGACAATCCTATCTCCAGAACCTTCTTTAGAACATGCTCCATCAAAATACATTTTCCAAACAAAATTGTCTTTACTGTCTCCAACTGTAGTTGTTGTCTTTCTAACTAATACTTCTGCCATCTCATCACTCATATGAAAAATAGAAGAACCAAGATCATTTTCTATAGCATATATAGGATGATTAGTGGGATTATTATGATCACTTACCAAATAAGCCAGTCTTACTTATCTATATAATCTTCATTGTTCCCCACCAAAAACAGGTATGGTTGCATAGCTAAGGTCCATCTGTAGAGTACCACCTACCTTCTTGGCCCAAGATCTTGAAAGAAGCATTCCAAATTTTGGTGGTATGTCAGCCACAATAACATCTAATACCACACTTTTCATAGGTAATTGGGAAAGAGTAACAACCACATTTTTCATAACTCCAAGGCATTTGACTTTCTTGTAGTCAAAAGAATAGAGATCATGATATGGTCTAGTAATTTCCAACCCTAATTCTTCCATCACCACCTTAGGCATGACATTATGTGAGGCACCATAATCCATTAGGTAGCTGTGAAATATCTTGTCATGGACATTTAATGAAATGTATAATGGTGGAGAGGCATCAATTATGTCTTCAATGTGAGGTCCAATAGTTATAGCAAGGTTTTCATCCTCTAGATTGACTGTATCTGAAAAGGTGACTTGAGCTAGAGCCTGTAGAGCCTTGAGGACAGTCTTTCTGAAGGGTTATGTTTTCATGAGTTCTAATAATGGCATTGAAATATTGATTTTGTTGATTTCGTGTTCTAAACTAAAAGAATAAATGTTTATGTTTGTTCCTTTATGTCAACAGTACTATCCTTGGTAGGTTGTTTCAATGGTTGATCAGCTTGAATCTTGGGGCTTCCTTTGATAATTCCTATTTTAACTAGAGTATTGGCCTTCTTTGTGGAAACATGTGTATCTACTTTAGGTGCATTTGAACCAGATCTGAGATTCTATTTTTTCCTTTTAGGCTCCTTTTGGATGATCTCATCTGCATCCCCTTCCTCAAACTAGTTTGCAATCAAAGCATCTTCATAATCCTGTTGTGTCACATGTAGAGGAGATGATTCAGAATCATTCAGATGAACTGCAGGGTCTTCTTTTGTATCATCTTCGTTCTCCTCCCCATCTACTGCATTATTTTGAGAAGGAGGCAAAACCTTTTGGTCATCTTGGTTTTTTCTTTCTCTTGGTAAGATTTGAGGTGTATTGTTTGGCCTCCTGAACTGATTTGGATTTCTATATCCACTCTCCTGTGCAGGTCTACTAGGCTATTTTTGTTCCATCTTCAACCTTGCCATTTCAGATGTCAGAGTTTTCAACATCTTATCCATTTCATCCATCTTAGAATCAAATGTTGAATTAGAAGATGAAGGCAACTCTTCCTTTCACCTTTTCCTGTCTCTATCACTTATAGACTTCAATTTGTCTATTGCTAATATGTTTGATTCTAACTCGATAGCAACATCTTGCATCAGACTGAGGGTAGCAGTTCTTCTTTCTCTAAGAAATAAGGAAAATTTGGCATTGAATGCATTGGAAAAAGTAATTTTAGCTGATGTCTCTGAAGGCTTAATCTCCTCTGGAATTTTACCATACATCTAGTTGAACCTTTTAGTAAAATCAGGTATTGATTCACCTTGTTTCCTCCTTAAAGCACCGAATTCAGTAATGTAGTGTAAAAATTCTTTCTTGTCTGCCCAGTGTTTAAGAAAGGCATCATCTAAGGCTACAATATCAGCAATTGAATTAGGAGGCAAACTCCTAAACCACTTTATTGCTTCCCCATTTAGACTCTGCACGAATAATCTCATCCACACATCAACATGCTCTACATTGAAATTRTYTGCAAAACTATAAAATGAACTCAAATGCTCTTCAATAGTAACTGCTCCATCTCCATTGAATCTAGGCAAGTATCTTATATATTCATTTGGTGGAAAGGCAAACATGACTTATGGAAGAACCAAAGGGGCATACCTTGCTACAACGATTTCATCCATTCTGTCTGCGGCCATATTAGCTATTTTTGGTGTTTCGGGAGTAAGCAAGATTGGTGATGTTGGAGGTGAAAATGTCCCTTGTGTATTACAACTTAACTGTACTATCACTGAGTCTTGATCTTTAGTATATAAGGATTTATCTTTTGGACTATGATCAGATGATGGGCTAAGAAACAAAGGATTCTCAAAAAAAAAATAATGTGATTTAAAATCCTTAGATGAGAGAGATCCAAGAGATGACGAAGGTGTCTCTAGTTCACTCTTAATATCTTTGTTGTGACCTCTCAAAGTTTCATTCACAGGCAAGGTGTCTGAATATTCCTGTTTAATGAGTTCAGTAAGTAACTTCCACTRTTCTAGATTCAATTCTGAGATAGTTGAAGGGAATGAAAYTGTAGCAGGCTCAATAACAAGTTTAATTTCACTTTCAGGATTCACCTCTTCATCTACTTGGGTTTTGGTGATTTCAGAGGATTGTCCTTGAGAACTTTCTGAAGACAATTTTACCTTTGAGAGTGAAGACTGTCCAGAAAGAACTTTAGGTTTTCTTAGTAACTTTTCAGGATATGGAACTGTTGCAACAGGCTCAAGATCTGGATTTTTCCTGGTTATTGTTATCTTAGTAGATGATGAAGAAGTTAGAGGAGTTTTAGGTCCTTTACCTTCTCTTTTAGGAGCCATAATTACCACAGAGGAGTCGCTAGGTGAATAATCATAGTCTTAAATAATGTCCAAAATCTTGTTCACCATCAAGATCTGAATCTTATATTGTCATTTCCCCAGGGAAGATATCTTTGTTTCTTCGTCCCCAGCAATGGCGTCAAAAATGTTGGTCCCTAAAGTTGCACTGACTATGAGAGGGTGCAAGCTAGGGCATCATCAATTTATTGCAAAGTGTTTTAAAGGTTTTTATGATTTGGTTTTTTGAGTAAGGTGGTTGAAAATTGGTTCAAGAGTATAGCATAACATGAAAATCACAATCAGAACATAGCATATCCCATTGACTAGTTATAAGGTAGTCACATAGATGAATTATACCAATAATAAAAGAGAGGAGGAAGCTTCCAATTTATCAACTTCACATAAATCCTTGTCTCAGAGTATCATAAAGAAACAAGACCATCAGCTTGATATCAAAACTTGAAACTAATTTCCATAGTAAATTTTTAATTGTATTAATTAACAATCAAGAAACAAATGCATTGCAATCTAAATAATGAATTTCAAGCATGAAGAAAGAAAACAAAGTAGAAAAGAGCGTCTAACCATTCATATGCCCTTGTTATTAAGTGTCAAATAGAATAATAATTCCTTACAAGGAATTTCAAAATAAATCCTTTGGATCTCCAATTTTTCGACCAGAACAGAGTCTTTCCTCTGCCTATTTAAATCATCCATAAACCTCTAGATCCTATCATCTATTGTACTCTTAATGACTAGATCCGAATAGTATCTATCTAGTAGGCAATTTTACTCAAAAATAGCTTTTACAATCCAAAAATAGATCATTGCTCAACAACTTGATATTGTATGATCTTGCCAGCATTACATTTGATTCTACAAAATAGGGATTAGTTTGATCTATTCATACAATTCGAGGTCTTTACATTTCACAAGCCAAAAATGAGTAGAGACTACCATATTTCCTAGAAAACAACAAAATTATGATTGTAGCAATCTTCATGAAACTTTTAGGATATAATAACAGCAGTAGCTTGAGCAGTTTTCTATTTGAGCTTTGTGGTAAGAACGACATTGTGCCAATAGAGTCTGAAGTTTATTTCTCTGAGTTCTTTGAGCAATGCCCTTTGCTCTTTTTTCTTCTTTTTGAAACCTTGAATCCTTTCTTGCTGACAAGCATTCCATTGTTCTATATGTGCCTTTTCTTTCTTCAACTATCTCACTGTCTTCTGGAGTTCCTTGATCCTTTCTTTATCAGTTCTGATTTTAACCTTGAATTAGGGGAACTCTTCAGAAGGTACAGGCTCATTCAGATTTAAGGCAACATTGGGTTCTCTTGATTTAACTTGGTATTTATAAACCAATCCTGTGCTATGTTCTTCATAAAAAATTGTTGAATCCATGGCTTTAGGCATATCTGATATGTGATTTGAGTCTACAAGGTAACGCTTTTTATTCTCAGAAATCTCACTAATACCATTAGCAATTTCTTTAGATTTTGCCAATCTGGTTGTAGCTCTCGTTACAGGTCCTGTAGATGATGAAACAATCTGTTTACCTTTCTTTGCTAGTTTCTTATGCAATGGAGTTCCTTTTGCCTTTTTCCTGGTACATGCTTCAACATCTTTAGAGTGATCTTCTATAAATATGACGTTTTCTTCTTTGATTGATGGATTAAACATGGCTTTAGACTTCAACCTGTACTTATTGGTAACCCTAGTAGAATTCCTTCTAGGTTTTTGAGACACAGACACACCTTTATACTTTGTCCTTTTGACTGCAATGCCCTTTTTACTAGTTGATGGTGATTCGTACTTGACTGTAGTTTGAATATCAAAATCTTCATCTGAATCTTCTTCCCCTTTAACATATTCCTCAGAAAACATTTCGATTTCTGGATCCAACTTAGGTCTTTTACCTTTGTTATTCCTTGTCACCCTAATATCAGGCATTTCTTCTTTAACAGGGGTTTCATCAATTGAAATATTTTGTTTCTGTGTAATAGTCTTTTTTCCTTTGCCTCTCTTCTGTTTGATGGACTGTGTGTTAGGATTTAAGGATTGCATGAACCAGCTCCAGGGTCTCTGTAATTCTCTCAAAGTAGACACAACTAAATTCTTAATTAAGACTTGATGAAACAAGTTGCTCTTTGCATTGGTGGAGAGTGACTGCACTCTCTTTGACATCTTTGTCAAGCTTTTGAGTAGAAAGTAAGGAAGATTTAAGGGATAATCACCATTTAGATGCATTAATATCCTAATGTGGTAGATATAGACTAGTGAGAATCTACCTTCGCAGGTGATGTACCTGTGGATAATGATCAGAGTAGTGTGCCATTCAGGTCTAATCCAGCTACGAGGAACTCCCCTTCTCCAATTCGGATTTTGCTTATCTGGAAGCAGGAATTGATTGACAAACTCTGTAACCACATGCTCTTTATTCCACCATATTTCTCCTCCAACCACCAATCTACAAGCTTTTGCAATTGTCTGTTCTATCACCAGCATCAGCATATTCCCGATCTCCACTTCGTGACCATCAATGTTCTGTGAAAACTCCATAGAGACTTGCTCGGCATAACCTTGGAAAGTGGTAAGGAATTCAAACCACCCAACATCTTTGAACCTTTGAGCCATCTGAGGATAAGCTTCGAGGAGTTCAGCACCCTTGGGTTCTAATCTAACTACCTGTCTGCTCCTCTTAGGCGCCATAAAAACACAATGCTATAACTAGCACAATTCAGATTCTGAATTTGCCACCTATAATCTGTTAGTATATAACTGTTCTTCTGAGAAAATACCTGCGCCTAAAATTCAGCAAAATCATACATAGAATGACAAGTTCAAATAATGATTGTTGAGAATTGGACGATTTGAAATGGGTCCTTTGCGGGTACAGAGCAATCCGATCATGTAAGGGTTTGAATCATAAAATGATTCCAAAGCTATTGTGGGACACATGCGAACTCTCAATCCACGATCTGTGTCTTCATAATGAAATCTGGGTGACGGGCGCATATTAAGGCATGATTATCTTTGCGCTAAGGGAATAATGCTATTTCAGTAGCACTATTAATGACTTAGCATAATTTGAATTTGTAAAGTTCAAACAGGCATATGAAGTGACACATCATTTAAAACCATGTCTTAAAACTCCAAACTTAAAGAAATTATTCAAAAAGCTGAAATGCAAACCATAACAAGCTAAAAACAATGATTAAAATCAAATGGAAGCAGATAATGAAGTGCAGGTAGGAAGGGTTTGGGATTAGGGTTTTTCACAAAATCAAAAGCAAAAATTAGAGACTAACAGAAGCATTGCAAGAAAAGTGGTATTGAGTATAGTGTTGTTGGAAGCCATAAGAAAGATTGCATCCTACTATTGCAACAACCACGGAAATTATGAGACAGAATTTCATATTTTGGGGAAAAGTTGAATTCCATATGAAATAAATTTGATTCTCTAAATGAATTCTTTATAATATTATCTCATAATGACTATATGTGCGTGATATAGATGAAATAATATTGATTAAAGTTGGAATGCTTGGGAAGAAAAAATATTGTTGGAGACACTAGAGTTGGAAGGGTGAGTGCAACAAGAAAGAGGAAACTCAAGAGTGCTTATGGCATGATAGCTATAATCATGAGGGTGTTTCAAATGGAAAAATGAGTTGTATTATTTCCTGAAGCATCTCTATGGAATAGAGAAAATGATTTCTAGCTACAGTATGAATACATGAATCAATGCTTGCAAAGTAGAGCACCAAGGAGACAACAAGCTGTCAATAGAAAAGGCTTGGATATTTTTGAAGAATTTTGAATTGTACATGTTATATAATGCACTAAGGAAAGTGCATAACTAAGGAGTAAGGGAATGTAATACCCTAGGTCGATCCCCAGTTGTAAATGTAAATATGTTTTTATAGGCTAGTGAGCTAGGTTATTATAGGCTAGAATGCTTATATGATTATTAGGCTAGAGATCCTAGATGATGAAGGTCAACATTCATATATTGTAAATTGTAAATCATAATCATATTATTAATAAAGTACATCATTGTTGCAGACCAACCAAACAAAAGAGATGGGGGGATAAACTCCACTAGAAAGGGAAAGGGGGCTAGAAGTCTAAGGTTAGGGACTAAGTCAAGGGAATTAGGCTTAGGGATAAAATAGTATTATTCATAAGTACTAAGGTCACATAAAATTAGTTTATTTTATCCTAAGTTTCAAAATTGGGGACAAGGGAGTCCCTTATGTTGTAAGTGTCACATATAACACATTCAGTACTTTCTACCCATCATTCAATCATTGATGATAATCCTTCATCATATGTACCAGTGAAGTGGAATTAAACAACCATACCTGTATGTGGAAGTTGTATCTACCTAGTGACTAAAAGAGGCGGGTTGTCAGGAATGTGGTTGAAGAGGCAGGTTGCCAGGCCCGTGGTCGAAGAAGCGGGTTGCCAAGCCCATGAGAATTCTCTCCATGTGAGAGAACTACTGAGAATTAATTCCCAAGGTTCCAAGTTGCAGCTACAAGGCTCTGAGACTCCCTATCCAGCCTGTTGTTGAAGCCTCAAAAGGGAAGTGGGTCAACCAAGGGACTATTGAGCAGAGAAGGGGCACACTTCCTAGGGTGGGATAGGCATGTGGGGGATGAGGGATTGTAGGTTCGTTGCTAGAGTTGGCACCTGAATCTAAGAATTGTTGTTGATTAGTAAACCTTAGACTAACGTAGGACTTTCTTTTCCCGGGTATAGTTTAGCCCCAGCTCAGGGGTGACCCACTGTTGAGATTATGAGTAGTGTTATCTATGGTTGGGAGGAACTTGGAAGTTTTGCACGTAGTTGGTATTTAATCATAAGATAAGTGTCTCTTATGCTTTTTTTTAATTATTGTGTGTGTAATTATCTATTTTTTGTTATGGAATCTCTATCGTAATTATTGTTTATGAATCATTATGGTTTGTTGCATAACTCTATTCATGTGCATAATAGTTTTATTGAATTAATTTGTATCAAAAATTCAAAATTTTGATGTGGCATTGCCCAGCAGGGAGCTGAGTATGTTACACTTGTTGGATCATGTTGTCACCAATGTCAATGGTTTGATTGATTGATGTCAAGTGATTGATTGATGCCAAAGGATTGATTGATTGATGATTGATGTCAAATGTAATATGTATTGTCCTTGATGAGATTAGATATATGTCAAGTATATGATGCATATGATGTCATGCATAGATGAAGATGGATCAATGAGTTGTCATTGACACATGATGAAAAGATGAAGATGGTTCAATGTGGTTTCTTTGATATACAATGCATAGTTAGATTGATCATTAAAGTCTTATCATGGATGATAAGGTTCACAAATGGATGAACTCCAAAGTGGTCCCCTTATGGTGAAAGCCCTCACGGGAAGACGCTTTACGGTTGAGTTATCCTAGAAGAATGGTTATAGTACCCATGCTTGAGTGTGGAATAATAAGATGAATATCAGTGAATTTTTCAGTGAAACTATCCTAGATGGATAGTGCTTGTCATTCCATTTCCGTTGGTATGTGGAACATCAGATAACCCCTCACGGTTAGAGATTTATGGCCATGAGAAATTGGAGAACCCAGGTTTGGGTAATGGACGCAAGTTTTTTTTATGGATAATGGTATGAGTTTTGATCTATTTGTAGGTAAGACTATTCTATATGGATAATACATGTCATGCCATTTCTGGTGGTATGTGGAACGTCACATAACTCCTCACGGTTTGAGATTTATGGCCTTGCAAAGTTGGAGGACCCTCATATGTTGGCTTAAAGCCCCAAAAGGTCAAAAAAGTCAAAGAGCTTGCAAAGAAGAAATTATTACCTAAATGATAAAGTAAAGTGACAAAGTCAAGAAGGATTATTTAAATAATAAAGTGAAGTGACAAAATCAAAGAAGATTATTTAAATGATAAAGTGAGGTGACAAAGTCAAGGAGGAATATTTAAATGATAAAGTAATGGAGAACTTTCTAATTATGGAAAGTGGTTCACCCTAAAAATGCGGAAAATAGGTTAAGTGACCGATAAATGGGTTAAGTGACCTAGAAATAGGTTAAGTGGGCTAGAAATGGGTTAAGTGACCTAGAAGATGGAGAGTATAAATAAGAGGCAAGGCTCTCTCATTTCATATCAAACTTGATCATATTGAATATATATAGGTGACTGAGGTAACCAAAGGATATCTAAGCCGAATTTCAGAGGGAAGGTAAAGAAAAGAGGGCCAGAATTCAAGGGAGGATAAATTATTTTGATGATGCTTTCTAATGTATGTTAAGTGACCTATAAATGGGTTAAGTGACCTAGAAATAGGTTAAGTGGCCTAGAAGATGGAGAGTATAAATAAGAGGCAAGGCTCTCTCATTTCATATCAAACTTGATCATATTGAAGATATATAGGTGAATGAGGTAACCAAAGGATATCTAAGCCGAATTTCAGAGGGAAGGTGAAGAAAAGAGGGCCGCAATTCAAGGGAGGATAAATTCTTTTGATGATGCTTTCTAAGGTATGTTATTTATAGGTCATCTCACCATTTCCACGATAAAAAAATTTATATAATGATTCGGACCGTGAGATTGATATGAAATTGAGGAAACATATCCAAGT
Source organism: Picea glauca (assembly GCA_000966675.3). Taxonomy (NCBI): domain Eukaryota; kingdom Viridiplantae; phylum Streptophyta; class Pinopsida; order Pinales; family Pinaceae; genus Picea; species Picea glauca. The sequence continues at coordinate 192,643 of JZKD02S1817944.1, read as the reverse complement.
ATCTGTGGTAAAAAATTCATCTTGTGGGTCATTGTATTTTTGGAGTTACACTCTGTAGAAAATAGGCTTTGTGGCTAGTCCTGAAACTAGTCTAAAACAAGTGTTTCGGGTAAAAACATCATAAATTCTTCAAAACAGATCCAAATTCAGTAATACAAAATGTGTTGGTTAGAGTACAATCTGTAGTATTCTATGTAATCATTTTAGATTTATTCAACAAACATTCCGTGTGGGGAACGCTCTATAAGGTCGTTCTCTAGAATAAGCCAAAATTCCGCAAGGTACGCCATTTTTGCTATAACTCCTTTTCTAAGAGGTTCCAAGTAGTGACACCTGGAGGAATTATAAAAAAAAAATTAAATAACATTGTGTATCAGTTTTAGATATTTATTCACTACAGGTACATAGTTATGATTATTTCAATTTAGGGTTGTTGACTAATCCAAAACTAGTCATGGTTGAGACAAGCAGTTGATGAGTTCGCACATACATGAGGTGTATAGTTGATGATTTTGGTACATATTGATCATTCATTGTTGATGAGTAGTTTACACATGATTTGTATATACTTGGTACATGGTTGGATGCACTTGTTTATGGTACATGTTGATTACAGGTTGTTTGGTACAAGTTGGTGCATGGTTGATGCACTTGTTTATGGTACAAATTGATATTTGTTGAGGATTTTTGCCTCATATCAGTTGGTGTTGAGGGTGTAAGTTGAGCTTGCATTATATAGCTGGTGCTTTTGTAGAATTGTACTCTATTCAGTTGTTGCTGAAAAATCCCAACAATTGTAGTCCGTAATAAAAAGAAAATTGTACATACATCTTGTGTTCTTTGTGTTCCTTTTGGTGATGACTTGTTGATGATATATTATTGATATATGTTGATGATACGTGTTCACATATAACTGGTTATAAATGAAAACAATGAGTAATGATTTAATAGTGATTTTTAACTAATGAGTTTTGTGTAAGAGGGAAGTTTTGGGGAAAAGAGCCCTACACTATTCACCCCCCCCCCCCCNNNTGTAGTCAGTGTGTCCAAAAACAATATATGCTTATATGTGTGTGTGTGTGTGTAAATTTACATCACAATACTTAGAAATAGAATTATGTAATTTAACAACTCCAGCAGTAGCTCCAACCAAAATCTCATGTTCCTTTCAATTTGTCGACCCAAGGAATGCATCATTCATTTATCAAGGATAACCCAATGGATATACCATCCATTTATTAATACTAACCCAAGGAATGATCCATTATTTTATCAAATTCCCCGATGTAGTTAGTTAGGACTCTGAGATGTGGTTCCATAATTTTAGCTGCTCAAAATGGAGTCTTGCATTATGTTTTCTTCAAAACTGTCAAACATTTGTGGGTATTTTTCCCACATGTTTTCTTCATTCTCCCACGTAGCATCTTGAGGACCATAGCAGGTCCATTAAACCTTTACCATCCCTATGGATTTTTTCCTGGGCACTTTAACTTTTCAATCCAGGATGTGTACTAGTTCCACCCAGAAATTCCCTTCATGCTCCACCTAGATCACATTCCAATCATTTATGTGGTAAGGATAATGCAAATATTTCTTTAACAATGACACATGAAATAGATTATGCACTCTCATGGATGTAGGAAAAGATAAAATGTATGTAAATAGACCTATCTTTTCTAATATTTCAAAATTCCCACAATATCTCACTACCAACTTCGGGAAAAATCCTTATCTTAGCGAGCTTCTCCTTGCCTTCACTTTCAAAAACACATGTTATCCCACTTTAAAATATCTAGAAATTTTGTTCTTGTCTAAATAAATTTTATTCCTATCCTAGGAAGATTTTGAATTTTTCTTTATCTTCGTCATCTACTCTTCTATTTCCTTTAACAATTCTGGCCAACAACTACTCTGTCTGTTGGATTATCCCAACTCACTAGTGTGTTACCTTTTCTCCCATACAATGCTTCAAACAGACTCATTTTCAATGAGGCTTGATACCCATTGTTGTAGGAAAATTAAACTAAATGAATATAATCTTCCCACTTTGATGGTTGATCCATCACATACATTCTAAGCATGTCCTCAATTATCTTGTTAGTCCTTTCTATTTTCCCATGTGACTCTGGATGATACGTTGTACTAAGATTTAAATTTGTTCCAAATACCTTGAACAAACCTTTCCAAAAATTAGATGTGAACTTTGGATCTCTATCTGAAACTATTGCCTTAGGTACCCCATGTAGCCTAGCAACTTCGTTCATGTAGATATTTGCAATATTTTCTACCTTGTGTGTAGTCTTTACCGGAATAAAATGTGTTGCTTTAGTCAATTTGTCCACCACCACCATGATGGAAGCATGTTGCTTCACTATTCTAGGAGTATTAGTAATAAACTAAACTGTGACAACTTCTCACTTCCATTCTGGAATGGGAAATGCATGTAGCAAACCTCTTGGGTGTTTATGCTATGTATTTACTTTTTGGCAATCTAGACTTCTGACTATGTAATTAGCAACTTCTTTCTTCATTCCTGGCCAAAAATATTGGCTTCTTACTGCTACAATTGTCATCCGAATTTTATGAGAAGAACTAAATGAATACAAATTATTAAAATATTCTTAACACAGAATAACAAAGATACAGTAAAACTGGTTTTCTATTCAATAAGGAAATAAGTTGAAACTGTAAAATGCAGCGGAAAACAAGCTTGTTGGAATGGTGGCGGCTTATCTCTGAGAAGAGATGTGACGACTGTGCTCATTCACAAGAAGATGATTACAATGAGGCTATGAAGGCATTTTTACAATAAACAGGAATGCCAGAAAACCTAGACATCCAAAAACCTAACCCTAGTATTTGAAGCGCCAAAAGTCATGTGGGCCCCGTTTGGGTAAGTTAGTACATCAACTTCCTAGGGTCGTAACTTTTACATACGATCCTCGTTTTAGGCGCACGATAGCCCATTGGAAAGGTATCATCGAGGAGATTCATTTTGGGGGCTCAATTATATTCTTTGGCTATCATTGAGAAGCTCGATCCTGAAAAACCTTCATTTAATCCCTCAAAATGGCCCCAGAAGTTAAAAACTGCTAAAAATAGTAAATTGCCAAAATTGCCAAAAAAATGTTTTGAGCAAGTTGGAAAAGGTGGGCAGCCACCAATATCCACCTGTATCAAATTGTTTTATGATGTCTTGGGTTCCCAGCATATGGCACATTATGCATCTCCTTCAACACTGCATTTTTCAGCCCACTAGAATTCGGCACATACACCTTACCTTTGTACATGAGAATTATGTCTTCTTTCAACTCATAATAATTAAATTTCTGTTGAAAATTACTTTGTTTTAATGTTTCTTTTATTTTCACATAGTGTTGATCTAAATTTTTTGTTTCAATGATTTTATATTTCAGATATGTCTTGTACATGTTGATGGTTGCAATATGCACTTCATGAGCTCTCTTGTTGAGTGCATCAGCCACTTGATTTTCATTGCCCTTTATATGCTTAATTTTAAAGTCATGTTCACTCAAAAATTCCAGCCATCTAGTTTGTCTGGCATTTAGTGTTGGTTTTCCAAAAAAATGCTTCAAACCACAGTGGTTTGTCCTTAGCTCGAATTTCTTACCAATAAGATGATTCCTCCACATTTTCAATGCATGTACAATTGTTGTTAACTCCATGTCATGTGTATCATAATTTCTCTCATGCTCTTTTAATTTTATGGACTCACAGCATACCACATGGTCCCTTTGACTGAGAACTCCACCGATTCCTTCCTTGCATGCGTCGGTGCACACAAAAAAAACTTCGTTTGGATATGAAATCTTTAATATTGGTGCACTTTTCAAAATTCCCTTCAACTATTGCAAACTCTCTTCACACTTGGGAGTCCATTCAAATTTCACTCCCTTCTTTTGCAAGGAAGTGATCAAACTTGCAATCCTTGAGAACCCATTTATGAATCTTCGGTAATAACCAGTAAGACCCATGAATGATCTAACCTTTGTGACATTCTTTGGCGTTGGCCATCCTCGAATGGACTCTATCTTCTCAGGATCAACTTATATCCCTGTTGTTGATATTATATGCCCCAAGTAGTGAATCTTTTTTTATTATAAAAGATGCACTTACTTATCTTATAATACAATTTATGCTCTCTTAAAAATTTCTCAGGTACTCCCTGAAGACTCCATTCATTAGGCACATAAAAATTGTTGGGGCATTTGATATCCCAATTGGCACTATCGTGAATTCATAATTCCCATATCTTTTTCTGAACGTTGTCTTGTTGATGTTTCCTTATTTTATCCTTACTTAATGATAACCTCAGCTCGAATCAATCTTTGAAAAAATTCTTCCACCTTTCAGTTGGTCAAACAAATCATCAACTCTTGGAAAAAGATACTTATTCTTTATGGTAACCTTATTAAGCTGCCTGAAATCAATACACAGCTTTAAGATTCCATACTTCTTCAAAAAAAAAGAACCAAGGATCCTTAAGGCAACACACTTAGGCATATATACCCCCTTTTTAACAAACCTTCAAGTTGCACTTGTAACTCCTTCAATTCTATTGTACCCATTATGTATGGTGTCTTGGACACTGGGGAAACTCCTAGCACCAAATCAATAGAGAAAACAATGTCTTTCTTTGGTTGAAATCCTATAATTTCTCTAAAAACATCTTCAAAATCCCTCAGAACCGGATGGTAATGAATGATTTCCACTTTGTCTTTGGTTTCCTCCTCCATATGGGATGCAAAAATATGACATCCCTTCCTGAAGCTCTTCTTCAACTGCTTAGTTGAAATGTCTCTAACAACTACAACTCTTGAAATTCCTTGAATATTCCCTTGTCTCCCTTCCTCATCAAGACATGTGATTGTCTTGTTGTAACATTCTAAGACAACATGATGTTTTTCCAACCAATCCATACCAATTAGACAATCATATGATCCCAATGGTATGATGTTTACATCTACCTTTGTGTTGATTCCATTCATGTCTATTTGAAAATATTTAACCAACTCATTGATCATTCTCTTAGCCCCCTGTGGCTAACTGAACTAACCAAGATATATTATGCTTACTTCTTTGCAAGTGAAATCTTTCAACAATGTTATCATTTATGTAACTATGGATATCTCTATAATCAATCAAAATTTCTATGGTTTGGTTGTCAATCTTACCTTCCGTTTCGATCATGGGGGATTGATATTATGCCTGCTTGTTGTCCAAGGATGCATAAATCCTTAGCATGCTTCCTCTGATGTCTTTCATTGTTTTATCCTCTTGAATGTTGTGGACACTCCTCATTCTTTCTACTTTGTGAGGGAATTCCATATATAATTTATTTCCCTCACATTGCCAACATTCAATAGGTTGTTGCCTTGGCCTTTTCCCAAATGAATCTGCATTTTTTTGCTCATTTTGGGTTTCCTCAACTTGTTGATTTTCTTGGTAGTTATTCCTGAAAAAGGTGGCTTAAAACCCTTTTTCCCTTTCATCTTGTCAATCCAATAATTTTGGAACAATGGCCTTCCTTTTATTTTCTCATAAAGGTGCCTTTCTCTCCTTATGGTTTCCTCCAAAGTATTGGGATTATCATATTGTATGTTGTCACTATAGAAGGAGGGTAACCCACTTATAAACCTTTGTATTTTGACTTTCTCATCCTTGATGAAGTCAACATACTTCAACAATTCAAAGAACCACTTCTCATATTCCTAAATTATCATGGTTCCCAACTTGAGTTCAAAGAAATCTTTCATGTTTCTATCATATTAATGCTAGAAAAAAAATTTCTCTTGGAAATATCCTTTGAACTGTCTCCATGTGATTCTTTTCTCATCGAGGTTCTTGGCTTGCTTAAGTTGATCCCACCACATGGATTCCTTTTTCTGCAAGTGGTAGGTGGAAATTCTAGCTTCTACCTGGGATGGGTAATCATGCAACTAGAAATATTTCTTCATTTCCTACAGTTAGGCCCCTTCCTCTTCTCATTTCCAATGTTCACCATTGAAAGTAGGTGGCTTGATTTTCCTGATTTCACCCTGCAATATGTCTACCTTAGGTCTTCTTCTTTGCCTTCGAACATGAGACACACTTGGGCTTCTCCCTGGCCCTGAGCTTGCATGAGTTCTTCTAGTGGAATGCCTTGGAGAATGATGGTTCTTTCTCATGCTTCTTGACTACCTATAATTTCCATGATCATCCTCTTTTATATGGGATCTAGATGTTGATACTTGTCTAGCACTAGATGCTTACTTGGTGCCAGAATGCTTGTTGACTTTCTTATGCAACATGTTTAAGATATGAAGTATCTCTTCCTGAGCCTTCATAATCCTTTAATTATCATCAATGTAGCTCTGCACTTCCCTATGTAGGCTTCTCATAGTGACATGCTCTTGCCTATCTCTTCTTCCATTTGACTATGTCTCAGCATTCCTCACGTTGACATGGAGACCTTTGATCTCTTCCTCATGGATGTAAGATCCCTGAGCATCTTCCATAACTCTAGTCCTCATATAAGAACTAAATTTTCTTTATGTACCTCTAATTCTGCAAGAAATGTGCATGTAATAATTAATGTTAGAACATGTGTATTGTAAAACATTTCATTAATTAGAATACATATTATTTCCTCGTCAATTTATGAAGGACACATTGCATCAATTCATACTATGATTCCCTAGATGAATTCATCTCAGAAACAATTTTTCGATGGTTGTACTCATACCCCAATCTGATCTCTGAGTTGAAATTTATGGCTTCTTGAAAAATCCATTTTCACCACTTTTTGTGCATTTTCTCTATTGGTGTAATTTTATTGAAATGCCAACTTCTATCAACTGCAGAACAAAAAATGTTAGGAACTGGAGAAAATGTTTTATTATACATAGATAACAATAACAACAGGGAATTCATAAAAATTCTCATAATTTCAATTTGATGTTCTGGTAAAAAAATACAACTATCTGGAATCTACAACTTTGTCCTTTTTCTCTCATTTTTCCAGACTTGGAATTTTTATCATAACTGACTATCTCTCAATCTGTGCATTTCTGAAAATATTTCACTAAACCAAAGTTTTTTTTCTTGATGCGTATATAAAAAGTTGACTAAATAAAATTTTCCATTTTGGTGATCTAGGGTCACTTTTCCTTCTCTAAAAATCTCAAAAATCCCCAACAAGTGGCCCGGAATAGTGGATTTTGGACTATTTTAGTGTCCCCATTCCAATCCCTATAGGATTTATTTAATTCCTTAGTGGTTTATTTATTTTTTTTACTTTTTGGACTCTCCCCAAGATTTTCAGCTTAATCTGGATTTTTGTCAATGATTTGGACCGAGATCTTTAAAAACCACTATTTTGCAATTTATTCCAAATCCAAGTAGAATTGGACAAGGGACCTCTCTGGAGCTTTTGTAGAACTCTTCTCTGCAGAAAAATCCTATAAGTTTCATCCTAATATGATGTAATTTGTTCTAGTTATGGCCAAAATAATAAAATGGATCCAGACTTAATGATTGGCTTTGGGAACACTCAATCAGAAATTGGAAGGTTCATATACAATTAGCAAATTTAGGAAAATGGGTTGAATTAATACACATGGGTATTTCCCCCTTGGAACCCTCTTGTCCATTATCATAGACACTCCCCCTTTTGTGGATTAATTCAGCCCCCATCTCTTGTCCATGTCCCCTTAGCAGTTGGCATCACATTTTATTATTAAGACATTGAAATACAATTCGCATATTATATCACTTTGGCAATAACAACACATTATATCTACATAAGAATTAATTAAAATGAGGATTATAGTGGGGATGTTACAAAGGAATCAATGATAATAAATTTTTTGTTCGATGAATCCTATTTACAGGAGGGAGAGAGGAGTTTTCTGGAGCAATGTGAACTACAACGTATGATCTTCTCTAAAATGTAATATCAAACAACCATGAACAATGAAAATTCTCTATTGATTCTTTTTCAGTACTTGAATGCCAATATTTTTTGAATACAAAGTTGCTTAAAAAAGAAAATGACTTTAATTTTTTGTTAGAAACCAAACAACAAGGGTGGAACTAAGAAAAACAAGCAACCAACGAAAAGGAAATGTACAACAAAAACCCAAACCAATCTTTCAATGAAGATAAAAATAACAAACTGACAAGACCAGTCTCTTCAAATTCATATGGGTAACAATTTTCCAAGTAATAAACAATTGAAAAGAGTAATTAATCTCAACTTTTAAACCAATCAAAGGCTCCCAACCAAGCAAGCACTTGTATTTCAAAACCGGAGATTATACCCTTGTTGCGAAAAGGTCAAGAGATAAAAATTCAGAAAACATGATCAAGAGGAGCTTAATCATTCATGCGATTTGAAGTCAATAATCATTCAATCAATGTCCAGAGAAGTTCTTCCTAGACACACAAACAAATCTGGGCATCTAAGGGCACAAAAGACTTAATTCAAAAAAAATTGCAAGTGGGTTCACACGCTGGCAATGGAGTACAGTGCTAGAATCAAGGATTCTCGCAGGCTAGACACAGGCAGAGTGCAAGAAGTTCGCACTGAACTGAACAGCAGGGTGCGAACTTTAGTGGTTCTCGCAGGCTACAGAAGAGTGTAGTGCAAGAAAGCCTAAAATAAAGCAAATTTTTGAAAAAAGACAAAAAAATTTAAGGAAATTATGGAACCAGGGAGTCTATAAGGGTCTCGTCAAGACTCAGAGATTGATGGGAATGAAAAATGGTAAGTTAAGAGAAAATGGCCAAGGAAAAACCACCAAAAATGGGTTGTATCCCCAGTGGAGTCGCCAATTTTGTTATCGAACAAATCGGTAGGTGCGGACACTAACAGATCTCCCTATATCCACCTGGATCTAGAACAAAACAAGACAGGACACGACTCTTTCCCTAAGTTGTAGTCATTGAATCTACTAAAGAGAAGGAATAAGTGACATACCTTTATATCGCTTCCTTAGGTCTCTGTTGTTCCCGCTTCGCTTCGGTGCTCTCGTGAAGTCAAGTCCAAGACAACACAAACCAACCAAAGTGAAGATAGCAAAGTATATTCAATGTCAACCTATGCATATGATCAAGGAGTTACACAATAAAGTAAGAGTGACTTTATGGGAAAGGGACATACCGATATATCATATTAAATGAAAGTAGAAGATACAACCTGATTGCCTCGATGTCGCAAGCTTCCTTTCAGTGACCTTTGGTTCCAACACACACACTTGCTCGGTACTTGCATGAAGAAGATCCAATACCTATTGATAGACCAAATAGAGCCTTCAAGTTTCTGTCCAAGCAGGGTTCTTCACACAATTATTTCATCAATTCTTCATTCAGTATTKCTTAACCTTTTCCATGAGAAACCTTTCAATATATAGGAGAAGGAGAGATGGTTACATGGATGAGGATGATCCCACCAAATCTGAGAAGTCAGTAGAATGACAACCATACGAATGCCAACTCATTTTCTAGAAGATCCCCTTCTAGAACCTTCATGACCTCTTCTTCTTTCCAAGCTTAAAAACAGGTCCACGCCCTATATATGTAGCAGACTACGAGAATTTCGCACCCTAAGTGTGGGTGGCTTGCGAGAATGAAGGATTCTCACACCCTATACCATAGGCAGCCTATGAACTCATCTTAAAAATATGTTTTTGGAAGAAGACAGGAGCCACTTTTCTCAGGCAAAAGGTCCTTGTTGGGAGCCAGAATACACCACTATTGAGACATCACCAGAGTGACCAAAATCATGTGTAACAGAATGCCCCCCAAAGTATGAGGCCAAAATCTATGACAGCCAAAATACTTTGTAAACTGCGTGTGTGTGTCAAAAACCAGGAGCGCACCTAATCGAAAACCTGCAAACTACCAAGAATCTACAGAATATAATACTATTTATGAGGTAGTCATTCCCATACTCAGATCACAAATGAATGAAATCATAAATGTAGGTCATGGCCACCAATCATACACCATGGATCCATGCCGTCGAAATGTTGCATAGCCACCAGGAATACACTGTGGATCTATGCGAGAAGACTTAAATTAGGATGACATAGCCACATGACATACAAAGTGGATCTATGTGCTGATGTAAATCATACATATTCCATCGCAGCCTGGATCAAAAGGATGAGACCCAGGGTCTTCAATCCTGTCACCTAAAAGTACGAATCTAGCCATGCAATTACATGTGTTGAAGTCAAACATGCTAGAAACCACTTGATTACTGGTCATTGATGAAACCGTTAACAAGTGCGAGGGAAATCACCATTAATGTCAATGACTCCCAAGGTACACTAGTACAATCCAACGAATGTGAATAAATGAGTTGAGGTCTAACATTCTATGGAACCTCTCAATCAGGGGTCAATAATGAAAACCCACTGTCGAAAGTGAGGAAACCTGCCATTGAGGCATGCAAGTTCCAAGGTACCAGATAATTTCTAAGTCTTGTTTCCGGATAATGAGTTGGAGTCGAGGGAACAAGACTCATCACAGGAGGGCCTTGATGTATCCCCCATCAATGACACGAAATAAGTAACAGATTTTGAGGATGAAACAAAGTATGAATACAGGTTGAAACGGACACAGGGAAGGCCGACATAGTGAGAATGGACAACTACAGATGGCCGACTCAATAGAGGGCTCGTGTGAACTTCTCTTGAACATATGAATGACATGACCAAGGACTTGGTAGGATTGACTCAAAGACGACCCAAGATATGACCTTATAGCAAGTCAAACGAGAGACAAATGGATTTCCCAACCCGAATTGAAATGTGGAATAGGGGGTGTCATGTTCAAGAGCGACGCTTACTGCCATTAATATGAATACAAAAACACATCCCTTTCCCAAAATTTCCCCCACCATTTCTGGCGAGTACCTCACGCAAGCTTGAAGAGGATAACATATGCTTGTTGATGTAAGCTCATCCTTCGGATGAGTCCCTCGGAGTATATTTAATGAACCCTAGGAAGGAGTGGTTTGGTCCCATTACGGACCTGACTATGTTTGTTTAATGAGTCCAAGGATAGAAAACTCGGGGATTGTTCATGTTTTGAGAGTCTGAAAAAAACTTAAAGAGAACTCTCTCAGTTCCTTTTTTGTAAAAGAGTTTGACAAGACCGAAAAAGTGATAAACTATCGCCCATCGAACGTTTTGTTCAGATACTTTTACGAGCGTGAACAAAACAAGATCGCTCGGCCATCTTTTCATTTTTATGGAGCGTGAAAAGAGCTTAAAGGATACTCCTTTGCGTTCATCATTTTCGTGTTACCATGACGAGTACTAAAAGACAAGAAAAGTATACTCGGTTACGCTCTCATGTATTTTTGAGCACGAGAACGAATGAAGGTTTGAAATAAGTTGTTGACCTTTCTCTTATGGCTCTTGTGTAGGTGTCTGACCATCACAATGTTGGAGTGGTGAGAATGAGAACATGAGGAGGAGGATGCCATCGCCGGGAATGACCCGGGTACCATCACTGCCCTCCGAGACTGTGGGCTCTTGAAATTCTTTAGGATTTTGGGCATGAGGGCCCAAATCAGATTGTTGGAGTACCTGGTTCATATGTGGGACATGGACCAACAATTGTTTCATGTGGGAGTCCACACGTTGACCTTAGATATCAAGGATATCTATTTTCTAACTGGGTTATCACAGCGTGGATACCATGCTAGTTTGACCGATGGCCGAGGCGGCGGACTCCCTATGAGTGAGTATTGTCACCAGTACTATGTTCCTGAGGTAGAAAGAGGCAAGGTCAAGGTTTCTATTTGGAGGCTCCAAGACTTGATCTTGCGAACCATCTTTTTCACTATAGCCTACAATGCTGGGAGTGCATCTCCACACATGGCTCTCCACATCTACTTCCAATACGCCATAGAGTGCACAGAGCCTCGGGTCTTCAACTGGTCGGATGCAGCTCTCCGTAGTATGAAGAGGCAATTGACAAAGTGCAGAAGGGGCAACTTGAAGAAGTTTGGGTACGGATCACTTTTGGTGTCCTTCTTCCTCGAGAGGGTCCCATTGCTAACACTACAGTTTGATTGGGGTTTATCGGCCCCACAGGATTCGAGGATGCTAAGGTGGTGCAACCTCATGGCCTGACATGTAGCTGGGCCCATCATCAAGTACAATGATTCATTTTTTGACTGGTTGCGGCCCCAGATACTGATGATTGATGACTACGCATACGCTGGTATGGATTTACGAGGGGATCCGGATTTGGCCCTGGCCGAGGATGCTTAGTGGGGTGAGCTAGGTAAGAAGTACACATTTTTTTCTTTTTAAATGTTTTTTGTAATTTTTATCATATGAAATTTTTTTGTGTTTATCCAAGAACTAATCAAAAAATCTCTTTTTGATGACACAGATGTGGGGCCATATCGACCTCTAGGAACGTCTCATATTCAACGACGAGGAGAGGTAGCTCCAGTGGTGAGATGGGATGTCGAAGACTACGAGGCAGTGGAGCAGAACTTGGAGGGGTTGACTGTTGACATCCCAGATATGTCTATTGGGGAGATCCCTAGATGTTATTAGCGCCATACTGTGGGCATGTCTGAGTCTATCAGTCGACTGCTTCGTAGGGTGGCCCGAGAAGTTGTGTGTTATCGTGAGCGTCATCCGTGATGCTATTTTGTATAATCCATGGGCTTCATATTTTAGAGATTTTGGTCCTTGAACAGAAACTTTTGTAAAAACTTTTGATCATTATATACATATATATGGCTTCTACCGGCTTATCTTGTGTTGTGTTATACATGTAATGTGTGATTGGTTTATAAATGTCCCAAATGTCTGTCTAACACATAGTTAGCTAAAGCATCAGTTAATGTATTTAGATATCTAGGAATGTGTTGATACTCAATATAATCAAAATAACTTTCCAAGAGGCGAATTCGTAAATATACCCGTAATAAAGTAGGACTTCGAATAGCATAGACATTACTTAGCTGCAGTACTACTAGCTGCGAATCGAGTCGTATAACTAGGTGGTGGATGCCAAGAGAAATAGCATCAATCAATAATTCGACGACGGCGCTATATTCTGTAATATTTTTGGTCGCACGACCAAGGCACACACCTCGTAGACTGATAAGTTCGTTTGTAGGTGTGTAAATTGCCCATGCAGCAGAAGCAAGGTTCTGAGTACTACGGCTAGCGCCATCGGCGAAGCCAATGTGGGGTAGTGAAAACTCTGACATCTAGAAACCAAGCACAACATAACATAAGCGGTCTACGAAAGAGACCAAATAACAAAAAAGCATACTATAGTAACACACAAGAAGTATAATACAATAAAATACAAGCACCCATGCACAAGTGATCTTAGGCATAGTACTTCTTTAAGTATAACCCATTTCTGGGTTCACTCAAAGGGATACCATTGTAGTCCACTAACTTGTAAGCTCCTTTCTCCAAAACTCGTCTAACGATATAAGAACCTCGCCACATAGCTTCAAATTTTTCGGCTCCTAGCATATCCCGATCTTGTTTGTAAAGGAGAACCAGGTCACCTTCGGAGAAAACGTGAGGCTTGACAGGTTTGTCGTATTGGGCTTTGACGTGTTTCTTTTGGGCTTCTATGACTAGGGTGGTGTCGCAATGAGTTTCGTCTAATCACATGAGATACAACAGACGTTCTTCTTCGGCATAAGTGTTTGGGAGAAGTTTGATGGCTAGTTTTAGTGAGGGTATCTCACATTCAATAGGCAGGATGGCCTCTAGAACATAGACTAGTTGGAATGATGTAAACCCGGTAGTAGACTTAACAGATGTCCACTAAGCCCACAATGTTGAAAACAACATCGTGTGCCAACTCATTTTGTGAATTCCTATCATTCATCGAAGCATGGTAATGAGGACCTTGTTTATTGCTTTGACTTGGCTGTTGGCTTGTGGGTAATAGGGTGTTGATTTTTCATGGCAAAGACCCAACTTTTCAGTGAGTTTGGATAGCATGAAGTTTCTAAAGTGGTTGTCATGATCAGTAGCGATAGCCTGAGGAACACCAAAAATAGCAATGATGTGATTGAATATGAATAATGTTGCAATCCTTCCAGTGTTGTTGAATGTTGGCATTGCCTCGGCTCATTTCGTAAAATAATCTACGGCTACAATAATGTATCCATGCCCCCCAGCCGAGTGAGGGTGTAGAGGAGCAAGGTGTGATCGTATTTTATGGTTGTAGGTTTGGGAAGCATGGAATTTTTGGATGGCGATTATACAGTCGTTGAATAAAGAAGGCAAAAAATACCCTGTGTGTAAGATCTTCTGGGAAGTAGCATACCTCAATATGTGACCACCACAAGCTCCAGAATGGCAGTCGTTGAGGGATTTCTCAGCTTCGTCAAACATGAGGCAGCATCAAAAAGTGGAGTCATTCCCATGACGATAAAGAGTATCGCCGAGGATAATATACTAATGGGCTTGGTAGCATATTCGACGGTGGTTAGTGCTAGACAAATCGGGCCGAAAATTCTGGGTCTAGAGATATATGATGATATCTCTGTACCATAGGTCATCGAAACTAATCAGGAAAAGGGATTCATTGGGTAATGAATCAGCTGCTACATTTTCCATCTCAGAGTAGGGAAGGTCGCATATAAACTCGGCAAACACCAAGGATTTCTTGGACTTAGCACGTTCGAATTCTAAGTCAAACTCTTGGAGTATTACAATCCATTTGGAGTATTTTCCCCCTAGCAATTGGCATGTAAGAATGTGCTGCATAGGGTTGCAGTTAGAAATTATCGTAGTCTTGTGAGAGAGGATATAGTGCCGGAAACATTGAACAGCTTGGACGGCTGCCAAGGCCAGTTTTTCAACATGTAAATACTTGGTTTCGGTAGTTGTGAGACTCTGACTCAAGTAATACATGACATGTTCGTCATGAGAATCATCCTCTTGGACGAGAACCATAGCGATGGTATAGTCCAAGGCTGCGAGGTAAAGGAAATAATCCCAACTGTAATCAGGAGGGGAGAGTAGTGGGGTACGTGTCAAAGACAATTTCAAAGCTTCAAAAGCTTTGTTGGCAGTAGTATCCCATATGAACTCAAAACCCTTCTTCAGTAGTCGTGTAAATCAAAGATTTAGCTCAGCATAGTTTGGGATGAAACGATGGAGAAAGTTTTCCTTCCCTTGCAAACTTTGTAACTGGTGAAGCGAGGAAGGAGGAGGGAGATTGAGAATTGCCTCGACCTTCAAAGGATCTACCCTGATCCCTTGATGTGAAACAATAAAGCCCAGAAGTCGGTCGGATTCTATGCAGAAAACACATTTGTGGGGATTCAAGCGTATATAGTAAAACCAACATCGAAGGAAAATGGCATGGAGGTGTATTGGATGATCTACATGGTGCATGGAATGAGTGGGTAAGTCATTGAGATATGGCTGCACAATGTGCTTGATATCATGGAAGGTGTGAGACATAACATGCTGAAAAGTTGCACCGGGATTCTTTAAACCGAAAGGAAGTTTCCGATAGGAAAAAGTTCCCCAAGGACAAATAAAAGCAGTTTTGTGTTGGTCCACGGGAACGATATTGATTTGATTATATCCGGAGAAACCATCCATCAGAGAGAAGATTTCACTTCCGGCATAATCGTCGATGATCTGGTCAACGAAGGGGGTATGAAAGTTGTCTTTAGGACAAGCTTTGTTAATGTCCCTATAATCAACGCATACGCGGATTGTGCCTTGTTTCTTGTCGATCAGGACAAGATTAGAAACCCAGTCAGTGAGAGCCACTAGGTAAATAAAGTTGGGTTTGAGAAGTTTCTCGACTTCAATATTGATAGCGGGCGCTTTACATGGGTGGACTAGACAAAGTCGTTGCCGGAAGAGTTTAGCATTGGGGTATGTGTTAATCTCATGTATCGGAATGTCAGGGTCAATACCCGGCATTTATTCATAGCTCCAGGTGAAGACTTCACAAAATTATTTGAAAAGAGACTTGTAGGTGACAATTTCATCAGGGGAACACGAAGCTCTGATATGCACATTTTTGACAATTCCAAGTTTTATGGATATGTCGAGGGGGATGGTGGGTGAGATATTACTTAAGTTCTCTTCATAGAACAAATCATGTGTAGATTCAGAAACGGTAGAAATGACGACAATGGTTGACGGGGTTGAGATCCGTTGGTAACCCTCGATGGTGTGTTGTTCCAGAAAAAGGATGGAACGGTGATGTCCATCATCCCAGGGGGTGTCTTCCATAAAATACATAATCATCTCGTCCATGGGAAAAATGACTCGGAAAGGATCTGGAGATAAATCACCAAGAGAGGGAGTAGCAGGGGTTGCCGATTGAATGGCTTGATAAGCGAATTCGACCAGACTCAAAGGCATTTCGTCATTGTAACGAAGATGATTTCCAGGGTTGGGTACCATCCATGGGTCGTGAGACGCAAGGGTTCCGTGAATAGAGGTGGAGATCATGTTGATCGAGGCAACAGATGGATGTGGAACATCGGGTGGTGGTATGGAGAAAATACCCATTAACGAGGAATCTTTAATAAGACCCACACCGACATTCTCATATATGGGGGGGGGGGGTTTGCAATGAACAGTCTTTTGTTGCTATGTGTATCAGAGTAGAAGAAGGCTAATTGGTCGACAATCACTACTTTTCCTTGATGTGGGAAATGCACGACACGGAAAATATTCGACACAACTACACGCATGGCATCAATCCAGATACATCCGAGTAGAAGGTTTTAATTGAGAGGAGCGTCAAAGACCTCCACTTCAACTTGGACCGTTTTGCCTTCTAACGTAATAGGAAACGAAGGGAGGACACTGTAAGGCTTAAAACCAGAGCCATTGAAGGCTTTGAGTGTGTTGTGGGATTCAGTCAAAGGAGGAGATTCGATGGATTTCCAACAGGTAATAGACATGACACAAGTCGAGGCACCCTCATCAATAACCGTTCTACAAATGTTTTTGTCGAATACAATAACTTGTATTTGGAAGGTGAGTTGAGGGGGTAATCTTGGAATGTGATATTCCAAGTCAAAAATTATTAAATTCGTATCCATAGGGTCGATTCCACCAATAGATTTCAAAAGTGCCTTCCGTTGTATCGGACAACTCTGAAGGACTTCGAGGGCTGACATCGTGGATGGTGCTTCGGCTAGATCTTCGACAATACTGTAGTTCTGGGAAGCATGTGCATGGGGATTGAAAGTCGATTTTCAAACAACACCCTTTGGAGGAGGGTGAAGAACTATATATAGGTTTGGTTGTTCGAGATGAAGAGGACCGGTGGTAGGTGGAGTCGTGGGAGATGGTTGAACCAACAAAGGAGGTATCGCATCAACCTTCTCTTTGGAGGAAGAATAATCTTTGGCTCGAGTGGTAAGTGTGATGTCATTCTGCTTTGAATCGCCTGTACACATTAAGACATAGGATGTATTGGAGGGGGAAGTTTGGTCATGAATGACCAATCGGGCCTGTTGTTGAGACGGGAAGGGTTGTGACAAAATGGTCAAAGTGGGGGGTTTCGTGGTTCCTTGAAGGAACTTAGTAACCTCGGCTCGTCGTAGACAATCCTTAGTGTAGTGATCATCACCATAGATAAGACAAGGGTATCGAGGTTTGCGCTTATCTCTATTGTCAACAGGTGGTGTTTTAGTTTTCTCAGTTTGCGAATTATTTCTGTCCTCTTTATTCTTACCCTTTCCTTTTCTGGATTTGTTTTTTCCAGCGGGGGTAGATTGAACAGAATTTACCTCAGAAGTCTTGTCGATGGGAGGGGTAGGAGACGGAGCATTTTGAACATTAGAAGAAATGGGTTTGGTGTTGTTTCTAGAGGTTTGGACGAAATGAGGTTGGGCATGGAAAGTTCCAATCACACTGTCGGCTGCATGGGAAGCAACAGGGGTAGTTGAAGTAGCAGAAGTAGAAGGAAAAGGCGCATTAGGGAGTAAGTCGTAAAGAGTACCCGTTTGTGAGTAAACGAGGTCTAGGTATTGGGCACAACTGATTTCCTATTCTTCGGTGACCACTCCACCCATGGAAATGTCATGACCGATGTCATTCACGAATGATTTCGTGAACCACTCTACCAGCAAGTAATCGAGAAGTTCGAGTTTGATGAGACTTCATCTCCGTCTCCACTCATGAATGTGATCAGAGCTATGAGTGGCTTTAGTTTGTTTGAAAGAACTCAAAATCTCAATTCTTGTTTCATAACGGATCGGTAACTGGTAGTGGGTGAGGAAACCCATAGCAAGGGTGTTGAAGTCGGCGAAGAAGCCTCGTGGTAATTCTATATACCACTTCACGGTGGAACCCGTGAGGATTCGCTGAAAAAGGCATAAACAAATAGAGTCATCCATTAAGGAGTTGGATGAGCACCAAAGGTGAAAAGTCATTACATGACTGTTCAGGTCCTCTCTCGGTTTACCATCGAATTTAGGGATGTCGAATGGTAGTTTGGCCGGTATGGCGGGCCATTGAGGAGAGTGACAGATCGGATCATTTAAAATCCTTGACAGATCCGGGAGGTCCAGGGTGGCTAAGAAAGGTAACTGTCTATTCACATGCGGGTACTAGTGACTTTGGGGAGGGAATCCCATCGGCAAACCAGTGGGACCATAAGCAGTCTGCATATAATGTGAAGATACGGGCAGATTCGGTTGTTGGTGTGGAGGCAAGTAATTCATAGGTTTGTACCCTTGAAACGGGGCATGGGGTGGAGCATTCGATCCCCAAATAGGATTAGATGTACCTGGATAGGGTTGGCCTATACTAGGGGGTATGGCGGAGCTAGCCTGAGGTTGTTTCCCCCTAGTCGAGTGAGGATTATGTTGTATAAGATGATTCTAATACTGGGCCAAGGATGGAGGTATTTTTTGTCCATAGGGTGGGTTTGGTGGGGGTTTCCCCCCAATCAGGGGTTGGGTCCCAGTTAGGATTTGTTTTGCAAAAGGGGTTTGAGTTTGGCCTCCTTGGTGAAATTGTCCACCAACAGAAATCTAGTAATTCGGTGTGAACAACGGAATGGTGCCACTAGGATCAGTGCCTTCGATAGAGGATGGAAGAGATCCTTTGAAAGGGGTTGGAGGAAGTGTCGGGATGAAACCAGGAAGATGGTGCCCAAAAGGAGTGGAACTGTCAGGAGTCCCGGATGAGATTTGGGTAGGAGCGGGAATAGAAGCATTCAACGCATGGTATCCGGGTGGAAGTGGTGGGGTGTTTCTGGGTGAAAGCAGTGTGCCAATAAGGGCTTGGTTAGTCATTGTAATCCTGGTGTGAGTATTTGTAGTATCCAGTACCATTGTGTAATGGACCATTTGTAGAGGGAGATTCAAGATGTGGTTAGTTGGCGGGGTGTCTGTACCAGGAAAATAATAGGTAGTAGTAAAAGGTATTGTGCCTGGATCAGAAGTTTTGGGTAGCTCAAGTGCAACAGTGATATCAACGCCTGCTCCTGAGCCAAAGAGATCCCGTCTAAAAATTCCAGTAGTCCAAAAAGGATATTGACCTTCAGGTCCTATGAAAGGTCTGGTTGGTGATCCAGAAGACTGAAAAACTAGATCTCTGGAAGAAGTCACTCACACAATACGTCTCTCAGAGTTGGGATGAAGTCGAAAATCCTCTCGAGAATTGGTAATTCGGAACCGTTCTAGAGAGTTAGTTCTTTCCACTTGTGGAGTGGCAACATCTTGGACTTCACTCTGTTGAGGAGAGCCCTCCAGTGCGTTGGTAGGAAAGGGTTGAGAACCTTCCAGATCTTCTGGGGGTAGGCCTTGCATTCTATGTGAATGGTGTGGAGGGTCAATTGTGATCGAGTTAGAATCTTACAAAAGAAATTCTATGGCCAACTTGGGTAAACAAACAACATACGCTAGTAAAATCTAGGAAGAAAAACCAAACAAGCAAGACCTTCTAATTCCGAAGTCACTAGTTGGTGATTAAATCCAACGTCGCAACGACGAGACAAGAAGGGGTTGGGCTAGGGTGGAAAATTTACGTTGACAACCTGCTTAACAGACTTACACCCTGGTGCAATCTCCCACACATAATCATGGGTATACCCTCCAAGGAGCTCGAGTGAGTTTGGCCAACGTCGATTCCAGGTACCATGAAGACTTGCCCCTTCACAGTCACCTTGGGTAATAACCTGAGAAGATATGCTACTGAGGTTACCACCAACAACAATAATGCCTGGGGGAACAATTGACAGTCTGATCCACACGCAAGGGCGGGGCATCTAGTTGGAAATCAACTTGAGAGGCTTCCACTCATCATTGTGGGTATACCTTCAAGTGACCCCCGTAATACGTGAAATCTCTACACCGATATCAACAAAGCAGGGTGAGTAACTCTGTCAATCTCAATGCGACCTCAGGTTTGACCCTTGTGTGACAAGGGCTTCCCAGGACAAAATGCTACAAATGGAATTTGATGCTCCTTATGACAATATGCTATTGTATTTTTTGTGCTTTGGAGAGTGTGTCTCACTGCCTATTCCAAAGCTCTAGCCTAGCTAATGTTGGTGTAAAAGAGTCCTAGAAAAAGTTACTAGTTGAATTTTAAAATTGTGCAATATTATTATAGGTTGTTGTTACTCAAAAGGAGACAGAAATGAAACCGATGTTGTGTGAGAGTCTGACCCAAAAATGCATAAATAGGAATGAATGATACAAAAAAAAATTGTTCGATGAATCCTATTTACAGGAGGGAGAGAGGCGTTTTCTGGAGCAATGTGAACTACACTGTATGATCTTCTCTAAAATGTAATATCAAACAACCATGAACAATGTAAATTCCCTATTGATTCTTTTTCAGTACTTGAATGCAAATCTTTTTTGAATTCAAAGTTGCTTAAAAAAGAAAATGTCTTTAATTTTTTGTTAGAAACCAAACAACAGGGGTGGAACTAAGAAAAACAAGCAACCAACGAAAAGGAAATGTATAACAAAAACCCAAAACAATATTTCAATGAAGACAAAAATAACAAAATGACAAGACCAGTCTCTTCAAATGCATATGGGTAACAATTTTCCAAGTAATAAACATTTGAAAAGAGAAATTAATCTCAATTTTTAAACCAATCAAAGGCTCCCAACCAAACAAGCACTCGGATTTCAAAACTGGAGATTATACCCTTGTTGCGAAAAGGTCAAGAGATAAAAATTGAGAAAACATGATCAAGAGGAGCTTAATAATTCATGTGATTTGAAGTCAAGAATCATTCAATCACTGGCCAAAGACGTTCTTCCTAGACACACAAACAAATCTGGGCATTTGAGGGCATAAAAGACTTAATCCAAAAAAATTTGCAAGTCGGTTCATAGGCTGGCAGTGGAGTACAGTGAGAGAATCAAGGATTCTCGCAGGCTAGACACAGGCAGAGTGCGAGAAGTTTGAACTGAACTGACCAGCAGGGTGCGAACTTTAGTGGTTCTCGCAGGCTACAGAAGAGTGTAATGCGAGAAGGCCTAAAATCAAGCAAATTTTGGAAAAAAGACAAAACAATTTAAGGAACTTCTAGAACCAGGGAGTCTATAAGGGTCTCCTCAAGACTCAGAGATTGATGGGAATGAAAAATGGTAAGTTAAGAGAAAATGGCCAAGGAAAAACCACCAAAAATGGGTTTTATCCGTAGTGGAGTCACCAATTTTGTTATCAGACAAATCAGTAGGTGCGGACACTAACAGATCTCCCTAGATCCACCTAGATCTAGAACAAAACAGGACAGGACATGACTCTTTCCCTAAGTTGTAGTCATTGAATCTACTAAAGAGAAGGAATAAGTGACATACCTTTATATCGCTTCCTTAGGTCTCTGTTGTTCCCGCTTCGCTTCGGTGCTCTCGTGAAGTCAAGTCCAAGACAACACAAACCAACCAAAGTGAAGATAGCAAAGTATATTCAATGTCAACCTATGCATATGATCAAGGAGTTACACAATAAAGTAAGAGTGACTTTATGGGAAAGGGACATACCGTTGTATCATATTAAATGAAAGTAGAAGATACAACCTGATTGCCTTGATGTCGTAAGCTTCCTTTTCGTGACCCTTGGTTCCAACACACACACTTGCTCGGTACTTTCATGAAGAAGATCCAAAACCTCTTGATAGACCAAATAGAGCCTTCAAGCTTCTGTCCAAGCAGGGTTCTTCACACAATTCTTTCACCAATTCTTCATTCAATCTTGCTTAACCTTTTCCATGAGAAGCCTTTCAATATATAGGAGAAGGATAGATGGTTACATGGATGAGGATGATCCCACCAAATCTGAGAAGTCAATAGAATGACAACCATACAAATGCCAACTCATTTTCTAGAATATCCCCTTCTAGAACCTTCGTGACCTCTTCTTCTTTCCAAGCTTAAAAACAGGTTTGTGCCCTATATATGTAGCAGACTGCGAGAAGTTCGCACCCTAAGTGTGGGTGGCCTGTGAGAATGAAGGATTCTCGCACCCTATACCATAGGCAGCCTGTGAAATCATCTTAAAAATATGTTTGTGGAAGAAGACAGGAGCCACTTTTCTCAGGAAAAAGGTCCTTATTAGGAGCCTGAATACACCACTATTGAGACATCACCAGAGTGACCAAAATCATGTGTAACAATTAGCACAGATTTCAACTAGCTTCTCAACAAGGATTATGCACTTTAAGGAATATCTCCAAAAATACTTAGAAAATGATGAAGGATTTTATAAAGAAGCAGTGGGAATGTTTGCAGTGAAGGTTTCAAGCTTGAGTGACACACACAGAAGAGAAAAAAACATTCCCTCCAATATTCAAATGAAACAGATTAATGCTTGTTGTCTCAAAAGAATCAAATGTCTAAGAGAATTGTTGTCTGAATGCAATGTTGTTAAAATTAAGAGGGGTGACATATTTCTAAAACTTGTTGATATTTCCAAATAATTAGATGGCCCACACTTACTAATGGATACGATACTTTTGTCAAAAGAGAAACTATTAGAAAAATTAGGGGCATTAAAAGTTGCATTGGATAATGAATTTAATGACTCGATTGATTTCTTCGAAGAAGAAGTAGAAAGGTTGCTTGTCTGGAATATAAATAAGAATGATGAGATTGAGGACAATGTTGCACCAATTAAGCATTGATTTGAGAGAATTGGAGAATGATTTATTTGAAATAAATACCAAGCATGAAATAATGGTTGCTTCGATGAGGGAGTATTTAGAACAATGGTTAACAAAGGATTTAGTTAAAATAACCAAGACAGATCGACAAGACGCAGTTACAACAATTATGCCACCTCTAACAGAGTAACAACAATCTACAAAAGACACCTCGAAAAGCAAATGAAGGGTCAGAATTTCCATTGTAGTAAGTCAAGTAGTCAAATTGTTCTTTCCTTAACCATTTTTCTTCTTCAATTGGTTGCCATTTTTCCTTTTATGTTCCCAACAACCTGTGAAACCTAAGGCTGACCCCTAAGTGTTTTCTTTTGTATTATAGATCTCTTTTCATTTTATGGTACACAGGAGCCCCATCGCAATCCTCTTTGAAGGAAAAATGTGGTTTACTTTTATTGTAACCACATACATTATTGATTATTTTATTAAAGACATCTATTATTTTTTAGGTTGCAAGAGAACTGATTCAGGACATAACATTGTTGATATATTAGACTTTAATTTCTAAGCATAATATTTTAGATATGTGTCTATCAAAATATTTATTACATCTAATAAAATGATCATTTAGAGTTCTCTGCCATATGTGGTCCATATTTTATTTTCTTGTGCTCAATATTGTGTCTTAATTTGATGAATGTTGTGGTGGAAATGTCATCCTAAGATAATTTATACTCTTTTGGTTTATAAATCTTGTAACATAGTGTAAATATTTACTTTTTGTGATATACCTAGTCCTTCTCAGGTATCCTTTTGATGTGAATATTTATTTCAAGAATAACGCTTGGTCGTCTCTCGGGCATTTGTTCTATTCTTGTATGTTATTTTAAATAGAGGAGTACCATATCTTTAAAAACACAGGGGGATTTATCCTCGTGAGTTTGAATTAAAGATCATAAGAGAGTCTTTTAGATCAACATAAGGGATGAGGGAAACCATAAGTATCTAGGTTGGAGAGGATTTCCAACACGCGAACTCCCTTGATGATGATGATGAATAACACAAATAGTCTTTAATCTACCTATATCTTTCTTTGAGTCTTTAGTTTAATTATATTACTTGTATTTTCATAATAGTATAAGATTTAGTGGACAAAAGTGAAGTTATATCCATCCCATTTTGTTGTGATTCTGCTAGGATTAAGTGGCTATGGGCCAAGCAATACCCATAACTGTTTTTATTTGTTTTTAATAGGACATATTGAAACAAGATTTCAAATTTTGAATATGACAATATTCAATCCAATAGACTTAAGACAAACGATTATAGAGAATTTAGTTTGAGTGTTTCTTAGTTTGACTTTACAAACCATTATAATAACCTAATAATTATTATTTTTAAATGCTTTAAAAAATTATTTTTATTTAGCATGTGGCATTATTATACATTTCTTTATAAATTCATTAGAATGAATACATTTTCTCAACAAAAATGGATAGGTTTGTATTAAAAAAACAAGTTGCAACATAGCTGAAATAGCAATAAGGTACATGAGTTTCAATGGGATAAAGAACATCTTATTGTGTAGAGCAAATATTTTGATGATCTTCAACCTTCCTTCACAGATGGAAACATGAGTATAAAATTTCATATTTTTAATGTCAAATCCTTGAGTGCATGAATAGATTATGGTAAACTAATTACAAAGAATTACACATAAACAAAACATTTTTAATTAAGGTTTCCTTCTCCCCCTCTTATTTTCCAATGGGGACCAAAAGGCACAAATGCCTCACTTTCCAAGCTATTATTCTTTCTTGCTCCATGAGCTATTTGGTCCTTTTTAGACCTCATTCCCCTTGTAAGAGGAGGGGAGGGTTTGGTGCAGAGTTTTTCAAAGTATTAATGAAGGAAAAGAGTTTAGAAGGATTGGAACGAGACTGCACTTTTGGAATCAAATTCCCATGATCTAAAAAAATTTCTTCCTCTTTTATTTCTGCAACTTCCACTTCTTCCTCCTTTGTCTCCTCATTATCTTCTCCATATTCTTCCTCAGACTCCCAGACATCAACTCCTTCCTCTTATCCTTCCTCTTTTGTTAAATCAACTTCCTTCTTGTCTTCTTTTGAGTTGACCATTGGCTCCTCAAGAGAGCATTATGAACCTTTGGAAGGGTAAGTTCCTTGGTCCTTCCCTAGTTCTTTTGGGTTTTCTATGTTGCCTAAATTTTCAAGGGCTTTGAATTGATTATTTTGTGACCTCCCTTGAGGTTTTCTTGGCTAGGGTGACCCCTTACACTGTGGTTTTCTACGCTTATTTGTGACCATTTTAAACTTAGGTTCTTCTATTGGGGGCATCTGAGATTGCTATGACTTTGGGCAATTTTTGGCAAAGTGCCCATGATCATGACAAATGTGGCACTTAAACGGAATTTGCTTGTAGTCGAGAGGTTTTCGAAAACAACACTGATCATTGAATACATTTTAACTCCATACTTATCAAGTATAGAAAAAGACAAAAGATTTAATTTTCTTTTTATAAAAATCTCTCTTATCGTAATAAAAACAAGGATATAATTTATGAGAGGTTCAATGTGTGTAGTATTTTTTCAAAGTGTATTTTTATTTGTAAATAGTTGTAGTCTAAATGTTATATGAATTTGATATTCTTTTATTATTCAAAATAATAAGAATAGAAATTAGAATTTTTTTTTGTCTAAAATCCAATAAAAATTATTTTAAATTTGATAGAATTACATATAACAATAATTAACATTGCAAAATCAAATTATGATAAAAATATTTAAGAGTATTTAATTCATTTTTACATTAAAAACAATAATTTTAATAATTAAAAACTACAATTTCAACAAACAAAAAAATTCTATAACCAAATTTCAATAACAACAAACTAAAAAAAATCAAAATCCTAAACTGTTTAGCCACCTTCTTTACAAATATACTTCTTCTAAACATGTTAATTATTTACCTTCTTGTTTGTATTTAAATACAAATAAAGTTATCTTATTAAACAATTAACAATTATATATAGACATGTTCATTTATCCTTTTTGTGCGCATTTGAATATGAGTGAAGTCATGTTCTAATTGTGCTCATGTATACGCTTTCATATACTAATTTATATTTATATTTATTTGTGTGTGTGTTTTTTTTTTAAACATCATAATGATGGGATGGAGATGTGATTATTATCCTTTTTGTGTGCATTTGAATATGAGTGAATATGTTCTAATTGTGTTCATGTAAACACATTCATATAATAATTTAAATGTATATTTAATTGTGTTATTTTTTAGGATAACATCATATAATAATTTAAATGTATATTTAATTGCGTTATTTTATTTTTTAGGATAACATCATAATGGTGGAATGGAGATGTTATTATTGTTAAATGGAATAATAAATATTTATTTAAATTAAATTAATATTATTAAAATTATTTTAGTTAATTATGGTCATATCATAATTGATTCATATTATGATTCATATTATTAATTATGGTATTATCATAATTGATTCATATTATTAATTATGTTAAAGAATGTATATAATTGAGATTCTTCATGAAGATACACATACCAATTAAGAGATTTTAATCACATTCTTATCATAATAATTATTTAAAATCATGTATATAACTAAGGTTATATATTAAAATATATAAGTCTCTGCATTAATTTCACTTATTATTATTCACTTACGATAAAATATTAATATAAAAATAATAATATTAATGTTTACATGTGGCTTAACTTTAGATATTTTAAGTGAAGTTAAAAAAAGATTTTTATATGATAGTGAAATTAAAAAAATAAGAATCAATATGAAAAAGATATTTTAAGTGAAGTTAAAAAAAGATTTTTATGCGAGGGAAAAAAACTTGAGCAAGAATCATACTCACAATATAATTTTTTATTATTGAGAAATAAAGATATAATGGACCATGTCTTAATCTATGAAAATTTCTCATAGAAAATTTCTCCAGTGTGTTTAACTTTTTTTTCAGTAGAAAATTTCTCAAATATATATAATATATGTTTGTTCTCATAAGAGAGTACATGAGTTCAATATACATTGCCTAAAAGTGGCTTTCAACTATGGATAGAATCCACCTCCAAAAAGGTCTACTATGTTTCATTACAAAGTTCCAAAACAGTACACACGTATTCTACAAATCTTGCTCTATCCCTTTGAAAATAGTCCAATATATGCAAGTCTATTGCTTTGGACAATCCAAAATTAAAACTAATGTCGAGATTACAAAAAGTACCATTGATAATCAACAAAAGCCAAGAAACCAAAGATGTCCCCTTGGACTAGTGATATCATAAATAAAGCTGCAATGTAAGTGGGGGGAGCCTCCTGGCCATCCTGCCATTTGTTGAAGTGGATCCTCCCTTCCCGAAGCTGGAGGGATTTTTTTGAGAATGTATCTGCATCCACATTCTCTTCCCTATAAATATGACCAAATCTGATATCATTGAAGAGTGTAACAAGGATCCTTATCTTCTCCATCCAACCCATGAGTGATGAAATATAAAGATTAAATTTATGATTTAACCAATCCACCACTATCTTTGAATCCCCTAATACCTGAAGCTGATCAATACCAAATCTGTGTGCTAAAGATAAGCTTCCCAGACACCGAGAATTTTTGCCCTGGTATTTGTACCCATCCCACAATTTAAAGTCCACCTATAGAATGTATTCCCCCCTCTCCTAATGATACCTCCAGCTCCACAAAGTGTACCATTGTTTTGTGAAGCTCCATCAAACCAACATATGTTTTGCATGGTAAGATCGGGAGGTTTTTTTTCCTTTTTGGAAAATGGGAAAGAGGAGCTTGGGCCCTGGTAGCATCCAAAAAGCCTCAGATCTGGTACACAACACCCTAAACAGTGGGTGTTCGGGATTCAAAAATGCACTTGTTCCTAGCCAACCACAGAAACTAGCAAGTCAATGCAGGAAGAGTCCTCTAAGCTTTCTCCACCGAAATTCAAGTTTCATATCACTGTGTTAAGGATCTACATCCCCAAATGGTATTAAGGTTGTAAACAATAGACAGAGTAGACCAAACCGTTTGAGAGAAGGTACAGTTCCCGTCCCCTCTTTCTAAGATTTTCCTAGGTAAGAATTTTATTCTCCAGCGCCAGACATACAAAAAAATTTAACTTGTGTGCCAGATCCCATGTCCATAGTTGTCTTCGCCATCCTATAATAGGAGTCGGCCAATAATCCTTTGCCAAAGAATTGTAAACATTTTTGACAGTGATAAATCTCGAAAGATCACCACCTGTCCAAATTAGTGTATCCTCTTTATTATGAAGTTGTATCCCCAATAGAATGAGAGCCTTATAGTAAGAAAACCATTCAGCTGCTAGATTTCCGGTGAGCTCTAAGTATTCACTAGATTTCCATTGATTGGTAACAAAACCCAATGATGCCTGAGTCCAATCTTGAAAAAGATAACAAATGTTTTTCACCTTTAGAGCCTCGCAAAGTTCTGGGGCTAATAAAGAAGAGTAGCCTATCCCCAAGATCTTATCTAGTCCAATCAAGCTCGAGGAGCCATTCCCAGGATTCCAACTAATCCATCGGGTGATGATTGGTAAAGACTTCAGCAACTTTTTCCAAATCTGTGAAGCTGCAGATTGAAATGGAAAATCCAACCAAAGCCATGTTGCCACAGAGCAATAGGGGAAATATTTATCCTTGAACACTTGATGCCAAATACTTTCCTTAAATAAAACACGCAACAATGAATTTGCTGGCAGAGCACGGTTGAAAAGGAAAATATTCTGGAGACCCCAACCACCCAAGTGCTTCGGCTTGTCTTGCCACCCCCCGACTAGAGGAAGTCAAAGATAAGAATACGAATCCTTGAGAGGACAAAGGCTCGAACTGCCGCCAGGACCGTATAGTAAACAGATTGAGTTTCAAGAACCGATTTAGTGAGTGTAAATCTTTCCCCAAGTGTCAACCACCGATTGCACCATTGTTTGATCCTTTTTTCAAATTTTACAATTATCCATCTCCAATTTTCAAAGGTACTCTTCTTCGCTTTTAGAAGGTAACCAAAGTAAAGAAAACCCACATACATCTCCACAAAATCATAAGAAAACAAGGTCTTGAACTGCTCCAGAATTACTCCATGTATCCCGGAGAAATGAAAGGTCGATTTATGTGGACTAATTTTTAATCCCAAAGCACAACAAAACCGATCCAACAAATATTTGATCACCTGCCATTCATCAAAAGAATCCTTAGATGTGATAAGAAAATCATCAACAAATATAAGATGTAGAATTTTAATAATCCTGGAAACCTTAACACCAGTTAAATTGCCATCTACTTGTCCCTTTTTTAAAAGGAGACTGATGCTTTCCATTAAAAGTATGAAGAGCAATGGTGAGAGCGAGCAGCCCTAGCACAACCCCCATTCGCTTCTGAATGCAGGAGAGGTCTCCCCATTGATCAGTACCGAGAATGAGGAGCTAACCACGTAGCTCATTATCCAATTTATAAAATGAACACTGAAACCCGTCTGTACAAGAATCATGCAAAGGAAATCCCAATTGACACAGTCATATGCGTTCCTAAGATCCAGCTTAAGAATCAAGGCTTTTTGTTTTCTAGCCTTGATACAATGAATACCTTCTTGCGTTGTACCAATGGCATCTAGAATCTGCATGCCCTTTAAGAATCCAAGTTGTTCACAAGAAAGCTCCCTCGAAAGAATTGGCTTTATCTTATTTGCAATAACCTTAAAAATCAGCTTGTATCATAGATTGCAAAGCGTTATAGGTTTATAATCCCCAAAGGTTCAAGGATTATTTTCCTTTGGGATTAGTTCCAATAAGGTATAATTTAAGGAACTTTTGATCCTCCCTCTAGTCCTTGTGTCTTCAACTAAGTCCACCAAGTCATCACTCACAACATCAAAGAATTTTGTATCAAACTCAACTATCCACCCGTCAGGGCCAGGACTTTTGTCAACTGCAAAGAGTTTCAAAATATCCAATATTTTTTGTTTAGTGATCGGTCTATCAATTTGAGTTGAATCCTCAACAGATATATAATAAGGAAACAGTTGGAAAAGATTCAATTGATCCACGGGTGAGAAAAGGGCATCCTCAGTGAATAAGTTCATGAAATATATGTTTGCCTCAGATTTAAGAGCTTCTTGTCCTCTATGTTTTTTCCCCAGATCATCCCAGATCTCCCAGAGATGTTTATGATCCCTCTTCACGTTAGAAACTTTATTAAAGTACTTAATATTCTGGTCGCCACTCTTTAACCAAACTGCACGACTTCTTTGTCGCCAATGTTCTTCCTCAATGAGTAGAAGACGGTTGTGTTCTTCCTCTAAAGACTTTAATCTGCAATCGTTTCTAGGGTAAAGCCCTGATCTTGAAAATTTTGAAAGAATAGCCCTAATCTCCTCTTCTAGAGATGATAATATTTTTTGTTGTTCAGATCATCTAATCCGCGCCTAAGATTTGATCCGAGCTTTTAGTACTTTCAGCTTCCAAACAAATCTGATCTGGACATCTGTTTCCACTAAGAATACTAGATCCCACCAAACCTCGCAAACAATAGGTGTGAAGTCTTCCTCATTCAGGAAAGAAGGATTTAATTTAAAAGGATATGCCATCGGGTAAGGTTCAAAGTCAAACTGAATAGCCATTGGTGCATGATCTGAGACAAAGGGAAGATCCACCCACGACCGAAACCTACCCACATCAGTGAGGAGGCTTTCTGAGACAATTTCTCTATATAGATGCTTTGAAATATTGTCCCTGCCACTTCTACCATTCCTCCAAGTCGGAACAGTCTCGATCGGTACCAAGTCAATCAAATGATGTTCCAACATCAAATTCTTGAAATACACAGCAAGTTTGTCCAGTTTTGTTGCTGCACCCCAGACTTCATCAGCTCCTAAAGTAAAGTTAAGTCACCTGTAAGGGTGTCTGAACCCGAGTCGTTCAGAGAGTCCGAGGAGATAGGGAAAGGTACTTCTCGAGCAATCGATTCAAATTATGGCGAATCAACTCTTTGCATTTTATGAAGTTGGGATTTCTCTGATTCTTCCTCCTCCTCGTAGACCTCACAAGTTCTTCTCAGGGGTCATGTCTTTCTACAGAGGGTACAATGGAACAGTATCCCCAGGTAATCAAGTCTCTGTGAGAAATATTGATCCCACCACTGGATGTCCAAAGTTTCCAACAGTCCATAATGTATATCAACCTCTACCAATATCCTACCTAGTTTACGTTCTGGTACACACAGAGCATTATCGTCCACAAAAATAAAGCGACCCAAATCATTTCCAATGGCCATTAATGTACTTTTGTTCCATAAATTTAAAGGGAGCCCTGGGAGAAGAATCCACAGGTGTCTGAAATGGAAATATTCATGTGTTGGATCGAAAGAGATCCTCAATATCTTAAGCATCAAGCTCCCACCATCAAATGGCCACAACCTACTTAGGATTTTCTCCACATCCTCCGTCGAATGGAAACTAAAACCAAACCAGCCATGCGGGAGAAAAAATAACTCTGGAGTATATCCTAACAAGGGCGACAAATTCGCCTTCATTCAACTAAGAAAAGGAGTAAAACAACGTGAATGGTAAGAAAACCTACCCACCAGCGTTGTCAAGTCCAAGTTCATCACTTCCTCCAGACCCAAATTATCACCCAACACCATTTTGTGTCACACTGGGTTAGGCAGCCACGGATTTTTATTGAACTGTCTTTTAGGAAAATGCTTCTAGCCTACCAAAAAGGTCTCTCCACCACCCTGAAGATTTGAAACCCCGCTAGTTACAACACGCCCATTCGTTGTATGACCATAACGCACAATGTTCGGCCTCACACCAACTACTCTACCCATCGAGGAGGAAGGAAAAGACTCCATTGTTTGTTTTGGAAGCATAGAAGAGGGTTCTAGAGAAGGTAGTTGGGAAATTAATGGCATGTTAGAAACATTAAACAAGTCTGCATGTTCCCAGGCTTCCTCATCTACCGCACTCATGAGTTCTTTGATGACTACTTTCATCATGGAGGTAGCTTGACCAAACAAAGATGTGCCACCTGACTTCCACTAAAGGCTGCTCGAGTAGAACACCAAGGAGACCACTAACTGAGGGGCTCAGTTATTACCAGTATTAAAGGCATTTAATGCGTGCATGCCCGAAATTACATGCTTTCAAAACACAGGCCTATACAAAAATTAATACCGGTTACGCCAATGACCAAGTGGAGCACACTGAGAAAGAGAGCCAATGAAAAATCCCCATCAAAATGGTGTCAATATTGGTAAAGCCTCAAAATAAGATGACAAGCCTCCAACTAAAGTCCCCTTACTACTCTAACCAAGTTTTACTCCCCAAAAAGCCTTGTCAATAGATAAATAAGATATAGAAATAATCACAACACAATAGAGAGACCTGGAAATAGGTCCCACCATTTTTAACGCCATGAAATGGTTGTTTCGTCCAATCTCCAAAGGTATCATCAAAATAGCCCAGGTTTATAGGAGGACCTCCCAAGACTCCGACAAAATTGAGTCCCCCAGGGCCTAGCTAACTAAGTTGAGACCCTCTAGAATCAGAATTGGTAGTCACCCCCTCCATTAGAGCTGAATACAGCAGTTGGAGGTTTTGAAATTTTTCCCGCCCACCCCATTGGATTCACCTTTCCACATCTCGACCTATGTGAATTGGTCCGCAATGATGGTGTGTCTAACCTAAAATGCTCGCCATATCTTATTCACATGAAAAAGATTTATTTGTAGGACCTTTGTAGTGTCCAAGTGCACTATGTAAGGCTCATGAGCTTCACAAACAAATGTTATGAACATGTGAAAGACCTTAAGTATTAATTTGCATAGTAAATGATTTTTTTTAAGTAGATATTGTTTTGAGATATATTTGTAAATTCATTGTTTTCATTAAAGAGTATTTATGGGGGTTTCTATAAATTGTTCTTAACAACCTTCTTTTTTAGTGCATTCACAAGTTTTTTTTTTTTTAAATCACCTTTAAAAGTCTAAGCTTATGTTTTTTTATGTTTTTTTCAAATATATTTAAAGGTAATTTTTCAAAATATGCCCTTAAAAATTCAACTTTGATGATTTTTAGGGGTGGTTTTACAAAACCATTTCCAAAATAGGACTTTTAGATGTGTTTTTTTACAAAATACCTCCAAACTTTGATTCTCGTGATGTTTGGGTGATGAGAATTCAAGTTTTGAAGGCGATTTTTCCTAAAAGTCATGGGAATTGAAGTTTAGGAAAAATCACCCCAAAACTTCAATTCTCACGACTTTTAGGGGTGGTTTTCATAAAATATTTTAGGGATTGTTTTTTGAAAACCGCCTCTAAAAGTCATGAGAATTAAAGAATTGGAGGTAGTTTATAAAATCTTCCTTCAAAACTTCAATTTTGATGAATTTTGCGGAGAATTTTAAAAAATTATCTTGAAATCCCTTGAATTTTTTTTAGATATGGTTATGGTAAGACCATTGTAAGCCTAAACCACTGCTAAAAGGGTAAATTCTTGTAATGTGACTGCAATGACGGAGATCAGTGATGAAATTTGGTAGTGTATGGTACCAACTTGGTTTTGCATTCAGATTGGAGATCAATGAGGTATGATGGTATTGGTACAGTTCAAGATGATGGATTGCAAATGCATGAGGTAGCATCCATGGTTGTGGAGATTTAGGGTTATCTGAATCTAAACCAACAGTTGTTCCTTCATGATCCCCACACAACATAAAATTGCCTCTCCTATCACCCTTCACCTACATAGCATACAACAGATCACAACAAACTTAGGAAGGGTAGGGAACAAATTAGAGGAGAGAGCTATAAACATTGACGTAAACATGGATTATAAGGTATCGATTCATGTTTATCAGGAAAAACACCTTAAAAAGAGGTAGAATAAGTAGAGACAAAGGATGCAACAACAAAAAATGAGAAGGGTAAAGGGGGGTGACCCAACACAACCCTAGCACATGGTTAGGGTAAAACCCTCCATGCATATGTATCATAAGGAAGCCACCCTCAATAGGACCCAAACCAAATCCTAAACTATAGAGTCTCAACACATAGCACATGGTTTTGATGGTTGACTGTTACAGAATGTTTCGTCTCCAGAAAAATGAAAATTCCCTTAGATTACTAGACCCCTATACTAAGACAGAAACAGTACAAGTGGACACTAACATCCCTTTAAAATTATCTTAAATAATCAAAATGAGAAGGAGAGAAAGGATATGATGAACCTATTTCGAAGTTTGTTCTCACTGCTTCCAATGCCCAAGCTTGATCTCCAAGCTCCCTGGCACAAATTGAGATCTGCAATGTACAGGAAATGAAAACATCTATTTCCTACTCTACAAGATTATATAAGACAAGTTTATCTACGAAGATTAGAGAAATAGTAGACAAGCAAATGTAACAAGACATAAACTTGAAGGAAATGGGCCAAGTATATACTAATTGGAAAGCCAAAAAGAGGCACTTAGAAACTATGTCTGATGTTCCAGAACTTCTCCAAGCTCTCCTCACCCATCCCCTTGCATAAATATTGACATCAAAATGTAGATGCTTCCTCTAGAATCAAAGGTTTGATACCTCATTTGTTCCTCCCTTCACCTTGTAAATACCTTCAATATATAGGCTTGAGAGGCACAAACACCATGAGAAAATGAAGGATATGGTTGGGGATATGGCTCCTCAAGGTTTGGATCAGATCTTAAGATGAATAAATAAGGTAGGATTCGACCACAAAAACCTTATCCAATTCGGATCTTACCCTTTGAAAGAGGTGGGAGAACCCTTGATTTCCTCTAACTAGATTGGCACTCCCCCAGAACTGGACATAGTGTGTTATCATATACAGTGGTGCTCCCTTAATATGGTAAAGGGAGTGCCATTCCATGAAGTGGCACTCCCCCAGCATGGCTAGGGGGGCGCCACCCTTCATAAATGCCCAAAATATGGTCAGTTTTTCCAAGAAAAAGGTATGTTTTGACCTTGGAATGATGGGTTTATTCCTCCAATATGACTTAGGGGTAGTGGAAAATGTATTTTATGGTGTCAAGGGGTTGCGACTCTCAAAAAATTGAATACAACAAAAATTAAGGTGCATACGACACTTGCAACAGTGCATGTGACACTTAACAAGGTGCATACGTCACTTTGTGATACTTGCAACATTTAGGGTGCATAACTCAAGTGTGACATTTTGATGTGTAAAAAATGACCCCTAAAGTGTGAGGTCAGAAGAGAAACTGATGGTCAAAACACTTTACAAATTATTCAATGTAAGGGTGCTGGAGTAGGAGAACCTAGTAGAAGTTGCAAACAACCATTAGTCAGTATACAAGTATGTTTCATTTCTGAGGCAAGCATACCTATGCTCGAAATACAAAATGACTCAAATCATGGCCGCCAACCAATACACTACGGATCCATGAAAATATTGACTAAGGATGGCCACCAAAGATACAATGTGGATCCATACCTCCATGGTGGAGCTACGAGATGACTAAACATAGCCACAGATCAATACAATGTGGATCTATGTGACAGTATATATATCAATAAGATTGCCAACATGGTGATTGTACTAAAATCTTATACATGCTCAAATGGTCTCCATCACAACCTCGGAAAAGAACATAACAGAGTGAGTGCCCAACCTAGGGTCTTCATCCCGATATCGATGTGGTAGGAATATAGCCATGTGAATAGATGATTTGATGTCGAACATGGTAGAAACCCCTTGATTACCAGTCATTGATGTAAATCGTTAACTATTGTGATGGAAATAACCAATGATGTCAATGATTCCCAAGGTACCCTAGTACATTCTAGTGAATGTGAATAATTGAGCTCAAGTCGAACATTTGTGGAATCATCCGATCAGAGGTCAATGATGTAAACCTATTGTCGGAAGCGAGGAGGCCTACCATTTAGGCATGCAGGTCCCAAGTTACTAAGTGGTTTCTAAGTCTAATTCCTTGATAATGCATTGAAGTCAACAAGAATAGACTCGTTGAAGGAAGGCCTTGATGTATTCCCTATCATCGACACGAAACTGACACTGGAAATTGATGTGAGATGGTGAATCAAATGAGCATGGAATGACACGAGAAATGGAAACTTGTAATAATACAGATGGACGGTTGAAGTGAAACTTCCCTTGAACATTATGAAGCATGGCAACTAACTTTCCAGCATTGACTCGATGAGCACCAAGAACATAATGTGACGACAATAAGAGCACTTTTCGACTAGAAAAAAAGTATAGTGACACATGTTATTTGCATGACTCAGAGACAAGCAGATTACCCAATTGTAAGATGAGATGCAAACATGTGCCATGTTCAAGGGAGACAATTGTTGTCATAAAGGATTCCAAAAAACTTGACCCACTTCCTTCAATTTTTTGCACATCCAGATAGATCAGTACCTCTTTCTTTTTTAACGAGCTTGAGGAGGATAACGTATTCTCGGTATATCTCATCCTTAGGACGAGTCCCTCAACATATTCTTAACGAACCTGAGGAAGGAGGGGTTCGGTCCTATATGCATCCTGGAGATCGGACTCACATAGGTCCTTCAATGCATAGTTTTACGAGCCTGAAGAAGGTAAACTCAGTGTTTTTTCACGTTTAGAGAGTTTGAAAAGAACTTAAAGATGACTCCATGATGACGTTTTCATAAATATAGTCTCCCAAGCCCTAAAAGAGCGTAAACAAATACAGGGGAGAACTCTTCTAATCATGCTTGATTAGAGTAGTCATTTTTCGTAATTAGTCTCGTGAGGCCAAAAAAGAGATAAACTACCACTCAAAAGACACCCTTTCAAACCTTTTAATGAGTGGGAAAGGAAGTAAGATCACTCGACAATATTTTCATGTTTAGGGAGTCTAAAAAGATCTTAAAGGAAACTATGTAACCTATTCTCATGTATTAACAAGCACAATAAAAAACAAAGAATGAGCTCAGAACTTCCCAACGTAATGTCCAAAGGTTTCGAATAGGACCCATGGATAGTTGGTACTTTTCCCCAAGTTGCATGATGGAAGCTAGTGGATTTGCTCTATCATCATGTCTAAAGGTTGGAGATCTACCCCCCAAGCTTCGTTTCATCCACTGACACTTATGTTGTCACTAATTTCTATACCAAGTGGAGAAAAATGGGTCAACTGGCAAAGGCAGATGAAATTAAGGTTAGGTTACAAGACATAATGAAAGACTCGACTCAACATTTACAAGATCTGGCAAAAGAATTGACTCAATATTTGAGATATCTAGAAAAATACTCGACTCAAAGAGAAAGGCGGTTGTTTCATTTTTTAACGAGCTTGACACAAGAAAATAACTTTGCTCACGACCTCTGGGTTTGATTCCTAGACCTCAGTTTCATTTTTTAATGAGATTGACACAGAAATAGGAACTCTGCTTGCAAGATAGGTTTCATTTTTACACAATCGTGAAATTAGAAACTATTTGTGAGGCCCTTTGTTTCATTTTTTAACTAGATTGACACAGGAACGGAAACTTTTCTCAAACTTGGTTTCATTTTTTAACGAACTTGAAATTAGAAATAAACTATGATTAAACCTGGTTTCATTTTTTAACTATCTTGAAATCAGCAAATAAACTATGGTCAAAGACCTCTACTTTATCATGGCTTCCAAGAGGACAATTCTATGGAAGGAATACATGTCAAGGGACAAACCTCAATCATGTCTTCAAAAAGATCTTCACTAGATGGAAAAACCACACTCTGGTAGGAATACATGTTGAGGGACATGATAGGGGAAGGGAGAACATGCTCTAATAACCTTATCTAAGAGATCACCATGTCAATTGTTGGATCTAAATCATGAGAAGGGAGATATTCCTACACATTCAGAGTTGAATGCATGTGACAAGTTGCCACATAATTGACTTGTGGCAGGGTGGATGTCATTGGCATGTAAGGATGATTTAGGGAAGTAAGATGGTTGACCATCGTATGGGGCCCAATGAATGAAATTCGATCTATGGTCACTATGTTTCCATTGTGAGGGAAACACATCATTTGAAATATGGTGGACACAAGAACCTTCATAGCATAAACATCGTCTCACCCGAGGAGAAAATTAAAATCCAAGGGATCGTGGACTACCATCACATTGATATGGACAGTTTTCCCTCCTAAAGTAACAGGAAACTGAGGAAGGATCCCTAAAGGTTGAATATCCCTTGTATTAATAGCCAACATATTCTGAATCACTGGTGCAAGCTGAGGAGAACCTAAATCTTGCCAAGTAATTGAGAATAAAATGCTAACTAATGCACCTTCACTGACAATAGTTTGAGGAACGTTCCTATCACAAACTTGAACAGTGATTTGGAAAGGTATATAGGAAGGGAGACAAGATTCTGGTAGTTCACCCCAATCGAAAAGAATGACCTCATTACTTGGAGGGGGTTCCGATGGGATGGGTGAAGTGCTCGCTTGTCCAAAAGAATCCATAGAAACAAGAAAGATCTTAGGGACATCCTCACTCTTCAAAGGAGGAGTGGGATCAACCAAGGGTGGTATTGTATTGACCACTTTATCTTCACTCTCCAAGGGGAGAGTGGGATCGATAGAAAGTGAAATCGAATCGATCACTTGATTGACCAGCTCAACTGATGATCTAGATTTTATGAGAAGAACCAAATGAATATGGATTATTAACAGGTGCTTAACACAAAATAACAGAGATACAGTAAAACTAGTTTTCTATTCAATAACGAAATAAGCTAAAACTCTAAAATGCAACGGAAACAAGCTTGCTGGAATGGTGGCAGCTTATCTCTGAGAAGAGATGTGACGGCGGTGCGCATTCGCAAAAAAAAGGTTACACTGAGGCTCTAAAGGCCTTTTTACAATAAGCAATAATGCCAAAAACCCTAGACATCCAAAAACCTAACCCTAGGAGATGAAATGCCAAAAGTCATGTGGGCCCCGTTTGGGTAAGCTAGTACATCAACTTCCTGGGGTCATAAATTTTGCATACGATCTTCGTTTTAGGCGTGTGATAGCCCATTGGAAAGGTATCAACAAGGAGATTTGTTTTGGGGGCTCAATCATGCCTTTGGCTATCATTGAGGAGCTCGATACCGACAAACCTTCATTTAGGCCCTCAAAATGGCCCCGTAAGTAAAAACTACTAAAAATAGTAAATTGCCAAAAATGTCAAAAAACTATTTTGAGCCAGTTGGAAAAGGTGGGTGGCCACCGATATCCATCTGGATCAATCCTCCCTCCTTAGGAAGCAATGGTCTCCATTGCGTTGAGGTCCCCCATTAGATTAGGAAATTTCCACTGAATTTGGCCCCGGGTGAGGCACTTGCCTTGGTGCAGGAGCTGCCCTGCTTTGATGACTCGATAAAGTTGGATCCTTTGTTGTCGAGTGCCCTTGATCTGTCTGTCCACAATCTGATCATTGGATTCTTGTTGTATGTAGTCAGGGTTGAGCTCTGTTGGTGTCAGTTTTTCTGCTACTTCTGAGGTGTCCAATAATGGTGGGAAATAAGGGCGAAGGAGATCCACATTGAACACTGGGTGTAGGCCAAGGAAAGGAGGAATGTTGAGCTCAAAAGCATTATCCCCCATGGCCTTGGTGATAGTGTATGGTCCATAACGGAGTGGGTGAAGCTTCCGATGGGGTCCTATAAGGCGTTCTTTCTACAAGTGCAACCAAACTTTGTCGCCCACCTGAAACTTATGCGGCACTCGATGTTGATCTTGGCGTTGTTTGTACTTGTCATTGGACTTCTGTAGGATATCCTGAACCTATTGGCGAATGTGTTGGATCCACTCAATGAACCAGATGGCTTTGTCAACTTCAGTTGGAGCAGGAGATGAGTTAGTCGAGGTGACCACAAGGGGAAGTGCAACATCTATGGGACCCAATGGGTGGAATCCCAACCCCACTTAAAAGGGGTTGTGGTCGGTTGAGCTATGCAAGGCTCGGTTGTAGCTATGATAGACATAAGGAAGGCTCTCATCCCATGTGCAAGGGTCATTTGAATTATACATGTGAAGGATATGCACAATCATTCGATTTACAACCTCGGTTTGGCCATCTGTCTGGGGGTGGAAGGTCGTGGATTTGGTGAGCTTGGTGTCTAGCAGTGACCAGAGGCTTGACCAGAATGTGTTGAGAAATCGACTATCCCAATCTGAGACAATGGTTTGTGGGATTCCAAAATGTACCCAGACTCATTCAAAGAAGAGCTTGGCAGTGGCCTCTACTGTGATGCTCTTCTTCCAGGCAACCAAAATCGCCATCTTAGAAAAGCGATCATTCGCTTGGTGGATGGGAGGCCCGACATGTAGTCCATTGAGATGGATTCCCATGGCCTGTCAGGAGTAGGAAAAGGGGTGTACAAGCCCTATTTCTTAGTGGTCAATTTGGCAATAGCACAGGCAGTGCAGGACTTGATATACTTTCTGACCTCCTGTCAAAGTTTCGGCCAGTAGAAATGTTTCTGTAGCATCGCCACTATCTTTTCAACGCCGAAGTGTCCTGCCACCCGATTGTAGTGGGCTTCCTAGATCATCTTCACCCGCTCGTTTGATGGAACAGAGATATGGCCTAGACGACACAACAACCCATCCTGAAGATGGAAATTATCGACAACTGCATTTGCACCCAACAATTGGTAGGTGGTGGCAAAGTCAGGATCTGTCTCATAGATTTGGGGCCATCCAGATGTCTCATGGCTGCAAGAGTCT
This sequence comes from Picea glauca, assembly GCA_000966675.3. Classification (NCBI taxonomy): domain Eukaryota; kingdom Viridiplantae; phylum Streptophyta; class Pinopsida; order Pinales; family Pinaceae; genus Picea; species Picea glauca. The sequence continues at coordinate 151,698 of JZKD02S1817944.1, read as the reverse complement.
AGCATCGTGGTGAGTGTCGCAACTGGCGGTCTGCTAAGGCAATCAGTGACACGATTGGTGCTTCTTGTTTTATACTTGATATTGAGGTGGAATTGTTGCAAGTATGTGGACCACTTTTGATGGCGGTCATTTTGCAGTTTTCCCTGTGTCTGCATGAACTATAGTGGCTTATGATCAGTGTGGATGACTATCTCCTTCCCAAGAATGTAATGTCTCCACTGGCGACATGCTTGCACAATGGAGTACATTTATTTGTCATAAGTAGGGTACTTATGGATAGTATCTGACAGTGTCTCACTATGATAGGCCACGGGGTGGCCATGCTGAGTGAGAACGACGCCCATGACATAGTCTGAAGCATCTATCTCGATCTCAAAGGGATGTTGCAGGTCAAGTAGTGAAAGTACTGGGGTTGAGCACAAGCATTGCTTCAAATCATCAAACGCTTATTTTTGGGATCGGCCCCACGCAAATTTTTCCTTACCACCACCCCTGTTTATTTGGATGAGGGCCCATGCAATATGGGAGAAACCCAACACGAACCTGCGGTAGAAATTAGCAAGTCCCAAGAAGCTCTGAAGCTCAATGAGTGTTGTTGGGGCTGGCCAGTCATGGATGACTTGGATCTTGGCTGGATCCACATGTACGCCATGTTGATCAATGATGTAGCCCAGGTAATGGACCCTGTTCATGCTGAAGGATCATTTTTCCAGGTTGGTGTATAGCTTATGCTGTCGCAGGGTGTGCAGAACCTGCTGAATATGCTACAAGTGTTCGTCCCAAGTCTTGCTATAAATTAGAATTTCATCCAGATACACCACTACAAAATTATTGGTGAATGGTCGCAGGATATCGTCCATCATCCTCATGAAAGTGGCTGGAGCATTTGTCAAACCAAAGGGCATGACCAACCATTCAAAAAGTCCTTCCTTTGACTTCAAGGCGGTCTTCCATACATCTGTCTATTCTATCAGGACCTGGTGGTAGCCAGACTTCAGATCAATCTTACTGGAGTATTTGGCCCCCGTGAGTTGATCAAGGAGGTCATCGATTCAGGGAATCGGGTACCGGTTTCTGACAGTGATTTTATTTAGAGCCCGGTAATCAACACAGAGTCTCTAGGTTCCATCTTTCTTTTGTACCAGCACGATTGGGCTCCCACAAGGTGATGAGCTAGGGCGTATGTGCCCCTTGTGGAGAAGTTCTTGGATCTGTCTCTTAATCTCCTCATTCTCTAACAAAGAGCGACGATAGACTGGCCCATTGGGCAGCGGTGCGCTAGGGATCAAATCGATGGGGTGCTTGACCTGGCAGTGCAAAGGTACCTCTGTAGGTGAGGAGAAGAAATCTGAGTATTCTTCCATGACCTTATCTACTTGCTTCTACTGTGTGGAGAGGTCAGATGCAGAGACCCTGGATGTGGCTATGATCTTTTGCTTATTCTGAGAGCGAATCACGAAGAAGACAAACTTCCCCCTCTGAGAGATGACCTTCCTGCATTGCTTAGCAGAGATCAAGGAAATAGCACTAGGTGGGACTGCCTCGGATGCTTCCATAAATAAGGTTGGCCCAAAAGAACATCACAAACTTCAAGAGGAGCAACATCACACAATACCTCATCTTTGAAGGGCTTGATGCCATATGACAGTCGACACTGTTGGCCGACGTGGAGATCGCTTCCTTAGCGGAGCCATCCAATGGTGTAGGGTTGTGGGTGCGGCGTTGTTGGCAGGGCTAGCTGCTTGATGACGTCTACTGAGATGAGGTTCTTCTGGCTACTGCTGTCAATGATGAAGTGTAGCGGGGTGCCTTTTACCCACATCTGTGAAAGGAAGAGGTGCTCTCCTTCTTCTGGCTCGTCTGGTTCACTAGGCTGGATCTTGGTGGTAGCAACGGTGGCACTGGGTTCCACGTCAATGATCCGTCTTCCCCTTTCTGGTTGTGTCTCGGAGTCAAAATCTGCATCTGATTCAAAGGCTTTCACTTCGGGCACCAGCGACTGCTTTGAGCGACAGTCAGCAGTGTTATGCCAAGGGCTCTTATGGAAGTCGCACCACTTCCCGGTATCTTTCTTTGTCTTTCCGATGTCCTTCTTTGCTTGCAGCTTCTACTAGTTGTCTTGATACTATCCATCTTTTCTCTGTCCTTTGTTCGGTGGGTTGGGGCCACCCTTTCCTGGCTTTTTTTGTGAGGGGTTCCCAGGCCCAAATTGTCGTGTCTTTCATTTGAGCTTCTACTCGATTTTGACGGCATATCGGTAGGCCGCGCCCAAGGATGAGATGTCTAGAAATTCCATTTTGGTCTGGATGTATCTATGCAGAGCACCACAATACTTGAGCACCAGATGTCACTCTGAATCTTTGATACCTAACTTGGTGCACAAGGTATGGAAGATATTTGTGAAATCTGGCACTGCTTGGTCTCTTTCTTTCCGCAGTGTGGTCCATTTGGTATACAGGTCGTCATAACTTCCGACAGGGTAGTATTGTTCCTTAATAGAATTCTTGAAGGATTCCCAGGTGGACGTGACTGAAAATAATGAGGTTTCCTCTGTTTCCTTTCGCTTACATAAAGTTTCCCACCAATCTTTGACATGGGGAACGGATTTGAAGAGCGCAAAAGTAATCTTTTCTCTATTCAAAAATTTATGAACAGAAAAATACCCTTCTAGTAGATTCAACCACTTGTCTATAGCATCTATGTCTATCTGACCTTCAAATATAGGAATATCAAAGTTTATTTGTACCTTGAAGGG
>JZKD02S1817944.1:128765-148933 GCA_000966675.3 Picea glauca | reverse complement strand
AGTTCATCAACCAATGGTGGTTTGGGAGATGGAATTTTTTTTTGGACATCAACAATCTTTCCCAACAGATATTGAGTCCCATCCATTAGAGGAAAAAGGTAACTACGGTGCATATCCTTACATAACAAGCAACGAAATTAGACTTTACCCTTCTTATTTCCAACCTGATTATCACTAGTTGATGGTTTGTCACTAGAATGACATACAGTGGCTAATGACCTGGGTTGAGAACCATGAGACCACACTTCTACAACCTTGGGAATACCAGGGAAATCCTTAAGAAGGTGGTCACCCTTAAAAATCACATGAGTGAATTTGGGCTTTCGATGCATCTTGATAGACTTGTTGACATTATCAACACTCCCATCATGATGAACAGTAGTTGATTGATCGCTTCCAACATGTCCTGCAATGGTTGGAATTTTCCCCCCTAGCTTATTTTTCTTCTTCTTAATCTTCATTTTCTTCTTCTTCTTATCTACTTGGTTACTAGCTCCAGAGATTTCACTAGGCGAAGAGGAAGAATGCGAAGAATACCCTACGGGATAAGAAGGTAGAGGGTCGACATGACGTTGATGGTCATGGGGTGGAGTACTTGCATATGAAGCACTAGGATCATTTACGTTCACCGAAGTGGAAAACAACAAAACCAATAACCAAATAGTGAGCCTGAGAAGAGTCAAAGAAGTGATATAAGGAGGACCAATGTTTCCCACAGAAGGAAAAACAAATGATATCCCAGAAAAATGGGTCCCTTCATTGGTAGTTCTAGGAACTTATGCCATAGACACAGACTCAACCTAAGGTTATCTAGGTAAAACAAATAGCACACATTAAAAAATCTAAGAAGCAAACCAAATAAACAAACCTTTTCACAATGAACACGCTAGTTGGTGATGAAATCCAATGTTGCGGGATCAATATTAAAAAGGGGTTGAGATAGAGAGGGAGGATCAGTTACATTGGAAACCTGCTTAACGGACTTACACCTTGGTGCAATTTCCCTCGAGGTATATCCATGGGTTACCCTCTAAGGATCTCGAGCAAGTTTGACCAGCGTCTGACCCAGGTACAACAAAGAATACCCTTCACCATCACCTTGTGTATGAACCCTAAAGATAAAATCCACTAAGGTTACCAAGTCACAGTTAGCCATTGAGTGGGTACAATCGACAGTCAAGATCGAATGTATGGGAAGGACATCAAAGTCTCAAATTCTTCCAGAGGACTAAGGACAAGTGGACCAATAAAATCTAGAGGACATCGAACGGATTTGGAGTTCACGAAGTACCGAGACCAAATGAGTTAGTGACACTTCAACAAGAACCCCCAGTATATGATCATTCCTCTACAATTGGTTAAGCCTCGGAGGGGTAATATCCATTTCTCTCCCGCACGTGACCTCATGTTGAACTCTTGTGTGAGAGGGGGGTCAAGGCTATGTTTATATGAAAATTGAATTGTCTCTTCCTATCACAATATTTTATGTTTGTTTATGGATTTGGAAAGTTATTGTTAACACCTATTCCAAATCCATACACTTAAGCTAATGTAGGTTTGAAAACACCTACAAAGAAAAATTTCTAGATAGATTTTAATTAGCGCTTTCATTTTTAAGCTATTGTTTACTCAAGGGTATGGAAGTGAAATTGATGACATCCATGACTTCTAATCCGAAAGAGTGCAATATATTGAGATGCAAATATTTCTATTCGATGAACTCTATATATGGAAAGGAGTAGAGTCTTTTTCCATTCCCAAATGCATAAACCCAATGCAGTTTACCTAATGCAAACATGTAACACCCAAAAATTTGAATGCAATCAATTTCTATTTGTTTCATTATAAATTAAATGAATCTAAATCAAATGCAAGTTCTTTCTACTTCCTTACTTTCAATGCAAGAATCCAATGCAGATACAAAGGAATATGAAGTAAAAATATCGAACAATAAATGTACTCAAAACTGATGAGAACTGATAGAAACTAAGAATGAAAAAACCTATTCAAACAAGAACTCAAAATTTGACAAGAAAAAGTAATGTAGGAATGCCTCCAACAAGAACACAAACAATGAAAAAGAAAAAGAGGAAATCACTTAGCAATCCTTAAAGATGAGTAGCAAGAAACAAGTATCCAAGCTAGGTTGCGGTAAGAAAAATAATCTCAATCATTCAAAAGAGTGAGATGTTCTAAAGAAGATTGAACAGAAACTCAATACCAATCAAACCTTTGCAGACTCTTCCAATCAATCAGATAATTGAAAAGATCATGAGACAAAGACCAAACTAATGAAACGTAAGGTGAACTAATATCGCAACGTAGAAGAGGTTTGCAATATTAACAAAGATAAAAATGAGTGATAAGTATCAAAACCTCAATCCAAACAAATTCAAAGACAATCATAAGTCACTCGGAAAAAAACCTTTCAAAAGAAGAATGAGAAAAAGAAGAAAGAAAGAGGCAAAAAATCCTGAAAACGGAGATTGGCGCCCCTATTCTGAAAGAGACAGAGCATTGGTCAAGGGAATGGAGCCCTCTAGGAGGCTTAGGGAGAGCTCCAGTCAGCTAGTGGTTCCCATGTATGCACTACAGGGGAGCTCTAATCAGGATAATGGCGCCCCGATGTGAATTGCATGGGAGTGCCACTTTCTGGAGAAGTTCAAAAAAATGGCTTTCAAAGGCTCAGAATCAGTAGAGACTCGATAAATGGCTCTGTAAAATATTCAATGAGGAATAGGTAAGGGTAAATATATTATAATAAAGTATTAAACAAGATCTAATGATAGGAAAATTATTTAGACGATCCAAGGAAAGACTAGTCAATGTTGATCCTCAATGGAGTCATCAATTTTTGTTACGGAATGTTTCATCTGCGAACAAATGAAACTTCCCTTGGATTACTAGACCCCTGTACCAAGAGATAAATAGAATTAGTTGAAACTAACATCCCTTTAAACTTATCTTAACTAATCAGAATGAGAAGAAGAGAAAGGATATGCTGAACATGTTTCGGCGTTTGTCCTCACTGCTTCCAACACCTGGGATTGATCTCCATGATCTCTGGTGAAAATTGAGATCTGTAATGGACAGGAAAGGAAAACAATTATCTCCTACTCAACAAGGTTATATAAGACAAGTTTATCTATAAATATTATAGTAACAGTAGACAAGAAAATGTAACAAGACATAAACTTGAAGGAAATATGCCAAGTATATATTAATTGGAAATCCAAAAAGAGGCACTTACAAGCTATGTATGATGTTGCAGCACTTCTCCAACCTCTCCTCATCTATCCCCATGCATGAATCTTGACATCAAAATGTAGATGCTTCCTCCATAATCAAAGGTTTGATACCTCAATTGTCCCTCCCTTCACCTTGGAATTACCTTCAATATATAGGCTTGAGAGGCACAACCACCATGAGAAAATGAAGGATATGGTTGAGGATATGGCTCCTCAAGGTTTGGATCAGATCCTAAGATGAATCCAGAACGTAGGATTTGACCACAACAACCTCATCCAAGTCAGAGCCAACCCTTAGAAAGAGGTGGGAGATCCCTTGATTTCCTCTAACTAGACTGGTGCTCCCCCAGAACTGGACACAGGGCACCATCCTATACAGTGGTGCTCCCTTAATATGGTAAGGGGGGTGTCATTCCATTAAGTGGCACTCCCCCAGCATGGTCGGGGGGTGCACCAACCTTCATAAATGCCCCAAATATGGTTGATTTACCAAGAAAAAGGTGTGCTTTGACCTTGAAATAATGGGTTTCTTCCTCCAATATGAATTAGGGGTCATGGAAAATGTCTTTCATGGTGTCAAGGGGTTGTGACACTCAACAAAGTGAATGCAACACAAGGTAATGTGCATATGACACTTGCAACAGTGCATGTGACACTTAACAAGGTGCATATGTCACTTTGTGACACTTGCGACATTTAGGGTGCATAACTCAAGTGTGACATTTTGATGTGTAACATTGACATAAGGTCACCATGGTCCACAATCTAGACACACTGGTAGAGAATGTTCATGAGCATAAAACTACCACCAAAAACAAGTAGATATATGAAGAATTAGATCACATCATCTCAAATGAAGGGTTTCCGTGAAGCATGTACACCAAGTACCCTTTGATCCTAATTATATACTGTCATACAAAGGAATTGATAACCTGTCACACGGATTTAGCTTTAGATAATAACAACCCCCTATTGAGTAGTATCTAAGAAGACCTGCAATAACTCAATGATAAATACTACTTTTTTCTTAAAGCCGTACAAGGTTAAAACATGCTCCAAAGTACAACAAAGTAACAAGGGATGAGAAAAAAATAGAAGACAACCACACTAAAGAGGATTCCTAACACCCTATCTCCCTTATTATGATGATGAATAACACAAAGAATCTCTACCCCCTCTATCTTAGAGGTTTTAGTTTTTATATTTTTTTATATCGTCATGATATCATAAAATTCAATGGCTAGAGTCCAAGCTACATTTAGTCCTATTTTGTTTGTATTCTACTAGGATTTAATGGCTAGGGTGAAGTAATTCCCATAATTGTTTTGTTTTGTTTATGATAGGACATAATCAAACTAGATTTCAAATATTGAATATGAAAATATTCAAGCCAATGAACTTGACAAACCATTATACAGGATTCAATTTGAGGGTTTCTCTGTGAAATTTTATAAAAGCATATAATATTTTAATAGATGATATATATGAATAAATAAATTGACACTTATTTAAAAAACATAAATACTTATTTTTTAATTTTTTAAAAATGTGATGTAATTATACATTTTATTTATACTTATTTTTTAATTTTTTAAAATTTTGTGATGTAATTATATATTTTATTTATAAATTCATTAGCATAAATTTATTTTAACTCCATACCTATTCTATTTTTTCTCAAGAAAAAAAATATATTCAATATTTCTAAAAAAAATTAAAAATATATATTCAATATTTCTAAATGAAAATTAAATGTTTAGTCAATATTAACTTCGAAAATTGTGTCCCTGACACATCCTTCATATTCCTTAACTATATCATCATAGTCTTCCAATGTTAGAAACCTGATTACAAAAATCGCATTCTTCTATTGTGAGTTTGTGAGTCTCTTAATCTTCATACACATAAGACATGCACAAGATTTATAACAAGATCTTTTTCAATAATATAGACAAAACAAACACTTTCAACATCAAATAGAAGAGCAAGTACACGATGGCATTATAAGCTTCAAACAATTGAAAATTGTAAGGAGTTAACCCTCATGCACAGATAAATAACTTAATATTTATTATGTATATAAAAGATTTTAAAAATCCCCTCTAGAAAATAAGATAAAACCAAATAAAATTATATAATTATAATTATAAGCTACTTCTTTACATTATAAATTCAAAATTTAAATATCAATTAGATTTATTTTAAGTAGTTGACAGAAATATTGTTATCCTCTCCACCTTATCCTGATTCACCCTATATATTCAAATAAAACCATTTTAAATTAAAATAAATATATATTATTTTTAAAATATTTTTTCTTTCTATTTTATTAATTTTAAACCAATCTACTAAAACTTAACGTCCCTACCATTCAATGTTAGAATTTTCTTTACCTTTTAACAATGAAGTTTTATAAGGAAATTTAACGTCCCTACCATTCAATGTTAGAATTTTCTTTACCTTTTAACAATAAAGTTTTATAAGGAATATTATCTTTTGAATCCAACTATGTTAATATAAAAGTAAATGTTATCTCATCGATGGAAGGGTGTGCATTTAAAATTTCATTTTCAAATTAATACAATTAATATCTTATAAATTACATGCTTTTTATATATTATATAATTAATTGTAAACCAATAATATGTATATTTTAGAGGTTTAATGTGTATAATATATATTTTTAAAATTTTTAAAAATTTTTACAAGTTTAAATATTTTATGAATTTAATTTTTTTTAATTATTCAAAATAGTAAGAAGGGAAATTGACATGTTTTTATCTAAAATCAAATAAGAATAATTATGGATTGATAAAATTGTAAATATTAATTATTAACATTACAAAATCATTTAGGGGAGGCAGGTGTGGGGAGGGAGGAGGTTCTCCTAGACCCTGGAGGAAATAAAGTCTTGGACTATTATTGGAATATGGGAATCGAAACTAATAATAGAGTCGAAGTCTACACTCTATTTTAGGGAATTTTATCAGTCAAACAGAAGCAAATCAAGATCTTGAATGTAGTTGGGGACTCCAAAATGATTATAAGTCTTATGATCTCAGGATCCTTGCCATAGGATCTCTCGCTAAAGAAAATTGTGGATCGAATCCAGATTCACTCTAGTGGTATTCTCATGTGATTTTTTCATGTCTTTAGGCATAACAATTATGAAGTTGATGAACTTGCCAATCAGCGAGTTGGCAAATCCCCTAGTCTCTTGGGGGTCAATCTTGAGGAGTCTTATGCTCCTTTTCCATGATCAATAGCCTATTATTCTCCTCTCGCTCAAGGATCCCTCTTGTTTTATGTGTGGAAGGTGGTGGAGGTATTGTGGTATAAGATCCAATGCACGGAAGTTGATAAGACAGAGGATGAGAAGCGTGATGACAACAATTAGCTATAAGTGTGTGAGACATTACACCCTCGTAATGGATTCGAGTGGAAGGTACATCAGTTTAGAAGAGTTTGAATCCTGGTGCATGACTAATCTTCTTGCGGAAAGTGGGATGGTACAACTTGGACTTGGGAAATTGGCTGAGAGAACTACAATCGTAACCAAGCGTTCTTCTAAGGTCACAGAGGGAAGTCGAATATGGTTATTATAGTTTGGGAAGGTACAAGTCGAGGTGTGAATTAATGGCTCTAGGTACATTCATTCGAATCATGAGTTTAAGTGGCTTTGCAATGGAAATATGGTTATATCTAGCTTAGCAGCACACGGAGAGTATGAAAGTTGGAGTGTTTGGATGATTGTAGCTCTAGTGGGTTTTCTATGGTGGGAAGGGTGGTCATTTGCTCGGGGTTCAAATTGCTTGGGCTGATTGCTTTTTGTTTTGGGGTGGCAAGTAGTTCGAAGCAAATTCTCCTTCTGAGTCTTCGAAGGAAGAGTGTCCTTTTATGAAGTTGGTGAGCCTAGGAGCTTCACCTCATGCAGAATGAAGTCGGAGGGAAGAGTAGGATTGCAAGTCTCTGATAAGGAAATGAAGAGGCATGAGGATGAAGATCCCCAACGATTGCAAATTAGGGTGAGAGCCTTAAGCTTCACTGTCTCCTTTACTTTGGAAACACTTTCTCATCATCGAAATTTGATTGATCAACTGCAGGATGAAGTGTATGCGCTGAGAAGTTAGAACGAGGAAATGAAATTCAAAATTGAACAATTGGAAGGGAACCAAGAACAATCGTCTCTAGCGGGTAGCTCCATCCAGGGATCAAGGAATGAGTCAGTAGCCTTTGTATGCCCACTTTCAGACCTCAACGAGCCCATAGCAGAGGAATGGGAAAAAGAAGGAATGTCATCCATCAAGAAAGAACATGGTAGTTGATCGAAAGTCATTATGTAATCTCCATGTTTTATTTTTGTATATGTATCAATGGTATTTTCTACCAGTTATACTGTTTACAGAATAATCGTAGGCTAAGTTTTTGGAGAATTAGAAAGGGAAAAGATATAGTCATTGTAGAACCAGGTATGCAACAGTGTTTTGGAGAGTTATGGGGTATTTTTGAAACTGATTATGTACTTGGTGGTCTTGACCACACCTTTTTAATGATATAAAATTCTCCAAGTTTTGTGGAAAAAAAACATTACAAAATCATTTATTTTTACAAAAAAAAACAAGAATTTCAAGAATCCAAAATTTTAATTTTAGCAAAGATTTTGTATTTCAATGATGACACAAATCCAAATTATAAACTTTGTAGTCTTCTTCTTTTTAAACGTGTTTGTAGATGTGCTAAAAAAATATTAGTGACATTTCTCTATTTCAATGTCAGCCATAAATAAATGTCCACCTTCACTATAAATATAGATATACATATACATATAACCCATAAAAATTATAGTGATCTTGGAAAGTTTCTCTTAATGCTTTTCAAAATAAAATTCTAAAGAAATCCAAGTAATCCTTATCTTTCTTAAGGTCTGCTAGACCAAATGTGTTCGGATGTTAACCACCACCACCACCATCATCATCATAAAGCAATTGAAAGTAAAAACTTCTTATGGTTAAAACATTTTAATGGCGTGCTCAGTATGACGGAGATGTGTACATGTTCAACATGGAGTTGAAAGGTGGCTCGATGACTCACACACACAGATAGAAAAAGTGTCTATGTAAATACATCTTAACTATATATCTATCAAGTCCAAGTTAAGGGAAGGTTTGTACCTTCAAGGGTTAGATCCCTTTTTTATGCATAATAAATCCAAAATTAAGATAAATTTACAGTGTGTTAATAAATAGTTATCTAAACATATCCATTTATCATTCTCATATAAATAAAATCATGTTCTAATTGCACTCATGTATACGAATTTATATTTAATTATACTATACTTGTTTATTTCAATTTATATTTAAGTCAATTCTCGCTATCTCAATTAGTTAAGGTGTGGGTTTCGTTTGCTAGGCAACCCAAGTTCAATACCCTTACGGTGTGTTTAATTGGGAGGAGACACCGAAAAATCCAATCATGTTAAGGGTTGGTGCGACCTAGGCCGATGGATCAAGGGTTGGTGTGGTCCAGGACGAATGCGATCCTCAGGTGATTTTGATGGCTTAGATGCCCCTAGGTTGCAGTTTCTTAACCAACAGTTGAAAAATGTTGGTTTTACAAGTGACGAACATTTCTAAGAAATATAAAAAAGAAAAATTATATTTTATTGTCATATGCTTATTTGATTCCATTAAAATGATGGGATGAAGATGTGATTATTGTTAGATGGAATAATAAACATTATTTAAATTAAATTAATACCATTAATATCATTTTACCTAATCACGTTCTTATCATAATTGTTCCATATTAATATTATATAAAAAAATTTATATAATTGAGATTCTTATCATAATTTTTCCATTTTAATATTATATAAAAAAAATTATATAATTGAGATTCTCTATGAAGATAAGCATGCCGTTTAAGATCTTTTACTTAATCACGTTCTTAACATAATAATTATTTAAAAGAGCGGGTATAGTTGAGATTCTCTACGAAGATACGCGTGCCATCTTCTTATGAGACAAAATGATGATGTAGTGATTCTCCATAATATATAATGAAAGTAATATATGATTAAATTTAATTAATTAAATTTTGAAAACAAAAATTCAAATATATAAAATTTATATATATTAAATAATTATAAAATAAAATAAGTATTTGTATAGAGGGAATGAGAAAGTTTAGCAACAACCATACTCACAAAGCAATTGTTAATAGTCCCTGTCGTAGGCATAGAGGGATTATAGCGATCGAGAATTCGTTGACCTCACATTAGTTTGTCCTTTGACCAGAAATATTTGCATAATATCTATTGTTCGAGCTAGGGAACTAAAAACATTGAATTGTATATAATAAAAAGTATCATATATGTAGTGACTTGATTGGATAATAGATTGGAGGTCTTATTGTCGGCTTCGCTATTCCCAATGTTTTATATGTTAGCATATCCAAACTTTGTCATCGTCTTCAGTCTTTTTGAATCATATATTTTTCTTATGCATTGCTTGAAGGTGGATTAATGCTAGCATTAGTTCGAATGTTTGTCTTAACATTTTTCTGCTGCTATTGTCTTAGATCATATACGATGCTTTTTTTATTTGTACTAATCATATTGAAATGTTTAGATATCCAAGCTTTATGGTGATCGATAATTCCAAAGTTTATAACGGCGTTGCTGCATGTATTTGACTTGAAATGTATTGACACTTTTTTTGAGGTGCTTGAATAGGCCTGACAACTTAAATGTTTACATAACGCGAGGTCCTCCAATAGGCCTGATGGCTTAAATGTTTGCATACCGTGAGGTCCTTAGAAATCCTAACAGCCTTAAATGTTTATCTAAATACGCTTCTCGGAGTACATTTTTCCTCGAAATTTTCCATACAATGTTGTAGTGATTTTGCACAATATTGTTGTCCACCACCAGTTGAATAGGAATTGTATCTTTCATCCTTCTTCTAGCCTTGCAATGCAATTTCGTCATCATTGAAGCTACATACATTGTTTACTGATTCAGTGAGTGCTTCATCTTCGTTGGTTTGTCAGTTGTTTCTTGTTGTTGTTGTTTGGTTCACAATTCGACCTGCGTTTTTGTCTTTCATCGTTTCAGAGTAAGTTTTCATGCCATAGTTTCATTTTATATTCCTTCTTTGTTGTTCAGTGTTTTCAGTTTGCAAGTAAGAATGTTTGCTTATTTCTACTGGCATGCTCGTCATATGTTTATGGTTCCTTCTGTGCTTCCAGTGTAGTTTCATAATCGTTGGAGATACATATGTTGTTTAGTGGTTCAGTGGTTGTTGCTTGTTCGTTGGTTCGTCGATTGTTGGTTATGTTTGTTTGGCTCAAGTTTACGCTTTGGGGCCCTGGGGCTGCAGTTGGGCATGTTCATGCTTTCTCGTTGGTTTGGTGCTTGTTGTTTTCTTTTGTTTGAATTGGCTTTGCAGGGTTGGGGTCCTGTGCCGGTAGTTGGAGATGGTTTTTTTTTTATTATCATTATTGTTTTTTGGGCGCTTTACAGTGTTCAGCCCCTGCACCCACAAGTGGACATGCAGATGTGTTATTTTCCATGTATGGCGAGGTCGATGTTTGTTCTGCTGTGAGATTTTGTTAGTGCTTCGGTGTTGACATGATAGAAAATAGTTGCATGAAAAATAGTTCGAGAAGTACATGTGAAATTGCAATATCCGTTGTTTTCTTGTTAAAATAAAACATATACATGATGCATTTATAAATCATGTATGGTAAAATGTGCCCATATGAAAATACATGTTGTTTATCCTCTACATAGACTGGTGTGCCCACGATACAATTTGTCTTTTACTTGAGATATGATATGTACAACAAAGATTCTGCAAAATTATTTCCATGTCTGGGACCATATCTGGGTAGTTTGGCCCGGAAAACCAAAATCTTGTATCATGGGCACAACGGTCTATGTAGAGGATAAATAACATGTATTTCCATTGGTGGAAGGATATATGGATACTTTTCCACGGAAAAACAAAAAACGTTTAGCTACGACCATGCAATTTCGTAATATTTTGTGGCTTGTAATATATTTTGGGCAGGAAAAAAATTTACATATTTACAGCTATGGATGGAGAAGCACAAAGGTTCATGTTTCTACCTATCTTTTAGACTATTTGTTGAGTATCTTTTACTGTATGTACATATTACTTGTTCTCCGGTGCATACCAGCTTCCATTCATGTTCATTGTATTTTGTGCGTTCCCACATTCAAACAAGCAGAATAGCTGGAGAAAACGACGGAGTCTTGACTGCATCAGTTGAAGAGGATATAGAAAGGTGCATGCTTGCCTATATTTTAGACTATTCATTGTGTCTCTTTTAATGTATGTACATATTACTTGTTCTCCGATGCATACCAGTTTCCATTCATGTTCATTGTATTTTGTGCATTCCCACATTCAAACAGACAGAATAGTTGGAGAAAACGACGGAGTCTTGACTGCATCGGTTGAAGAGGATATAGAAAGGTGCATGCTTGTACTATTATTTCATATTGTGTTTTTTTGTATTTCATTTATTGTCTTTATATGTGTTCACCTAGTTTATTGTATGTAGATGTTGCGTACCTTCCTACATAATAACTTATCTTCATTACATGTCTTCCTGCATACTAACCTACTTCATGTGCGTCGTATTTTCCCTACATTGCTACATTTAAACAAACAGAATGGTTGGAGAGGATGATGGACTCTTTGGGGGGAATGTAGGCGAGGAAATACAAAGGTGGATACCTGTACTATTATTTCATATTCCAGTGTTCATTTTTTTATTTACTGTCTGTATATTTGTTGTTCTTGTTCTGTTGCTTTGCACCTTTTTTATTTTTTATTTTTTCTTTGTTCTTTTCTTTATTCAAATATAATATATTTTTGCATATTCTCATGTGAATCATATTTTGTTTGTCGTTACATTGGAATAAATAGAATTGTTTCTCTTTGTTTTACATGTATGTCTTCATACTAACTTGCCTTCATGTCCATTATATATTCGACGTTGCTACCTGTTGGCGACGGAAGTAACTCCTAGATTGCAGCAGGAGCAGAACCCGACACCCATCATTTTTATGTCACGATAGTTTTAAGGGGTGATCGAATGGGTAGAGACTCGGGAAGATATCACTCTAACTCAAGGACTGGGTCTGGCATGTGAGAAACAAAGTAGGTCTTGATCTAACTTCAGTCAGTGAGGTGATTTGAAAATGAGTAGGTTGAAGACTTGATGAGAGAAGTGGACAAACTACCTCAGGCAACAGGACTTTTAGTAATTTGTAGAAGAAAAACTATGAATGCGAGATCCTCTGGTTCAGGGCTTCGAGAAAATGAAAGGAGGGACTTGACTGGATTCTCCAATTCCAAGTCGTTCAGCGCTAAGAAACTCACAAGGACCGATTAGAAACAATGCAATTGTTACAGTGATCCAATCCACATCATCCTATAACAGTTGCAACTCGACTGGATTCTCCAATTCCGAGTCGTTCTAACACAGTGGAAACAAAGACGTAAAAGAAACTGACATTCATAAGACAAGAAGTCTCAAGAGTCCAGGCATAACCAGAATAACAATGCTTCATTAAATTTTTACCACCGGGAGCCTCGCTCAACCATTGATCCTTTACAAAATACAAAGACTGAGTCTATATACTCAGAGAAAATTCGCCTAACAGCGGTGTGCTTAGTCATCCAAGGCTTGGTGTCCTTTCAGCCAAATTCGGACGAGTATTCTTTGTCAGACGCCACCTTAACTGCGCATGTCTCCTGCAGGGGGGGTAGCTGAACCAGTAAATGTTGAGTTAACGTGTGCAGACCTCCTCTGGCTGGTCGAGGACTCGGCATGGATCTTTTGGAAAAATGGGTATACAGTACCCTCTCGAGCAGACCACCTGCCAGACCCGCCATACCTTACACTTAATGCATGAGGAGAGGTTTCAACCACCCCTTCTCACCTTCATTTATTCCAAGCGAAAACTAGGACTAAAGTTGAATCAGATGGCGCATGGAGATCATGATGATCCTTTCGGCGACTAGAATCAATGCCTTTGGCCTTCTTTACATAGCTCCTTTCTCTCCCAAGTGACCACGGGCTGTGACGATGTGCTTATTTCCAAGGCACTTTCAGCGTTCACGAATGGGAAGGATTTAATCCTTGTTGATCACAGTCGCAATAAGCGAAACGCCGAGATGGCTTAGTTGGGTGCCATGCATCCTTCTCAGATCTGATGGTCCTGAACCTGCTTGGCGATGCTATGGGCCCGGGTCCTGGACACTCCCGGCACCTCGGGCATCAGGAATATGACGGAGTTGTTCCTTGCATTTCAAAGTCGCGATGGGCGAAAAGGCAAGGAGCCTAATCGCGCGCCAGGTGTCTCCTGTGGATGAACGACTGAGGCTGCTTCGTGATACTGCGGGCCCGATTCTGGGCGCTTTCGGCACTCCGAGGTTCAGGGTTTCGAGATGTGAGATGACGAGGGACTTTTACCCTTAGAACTCCCGAATGTCGATATGCCGACTAGATTTCGCACTATGTGTCGCTGGATCGGACGACCCAGATTTAGTCTTGGCATATAGTCGCTTTCTTTGACGCTATATATCGGTCAACTTGGTAGCCCCGATATCCCAATGACCATTGATCTACTCTTATGGATGAATCTGGGCCGTTGACAACGTAATTTCACCTGCTCACTTGATTGGAAGCCATAAAACGAGATTTTTCCATGCTACGCTTGGGCGCTCCTCGTGCAACCTACAGACCTGGATGCTCTCGAGCCCAAGACAATAATTATCGCTAACATTAGGCTCCATGGGAGATAGAGTCATCCCTATAATTCTCTAAGAACTCATTCCACAGCTTCAGTGCCTTGTTGTTGGGCTATGGAGTCAAGCTCAAAACATCCTGCTTCTGAAAATATAGGCCGAAAAGTAAAGCAAAGCAAACAAAGCTACATGCTCAAAGGAGATTATTTATATACAGTCCTAATGCTAATAAAATATTTTACATGGGATAGGTGAAAGAAAACTTCCACCATAGCCATTCAAGCAACTTCCTGGATAGAAACTCCTTCCTTCTGTCGATGATCACCAGCAGATAGTATAACTGTGACTGCAGAACAACTACACTCTTCAACTTCTCCTCATAGGCTAAAGTTGATATGAAATAGGGCGGCTCCAAGGCATAAAGGACATGCCACTCCATGTATTTTCCGACAGGGTCATAGAATGAGTGGCAAATTTCGGAAAATTGGTGACAGGCAGCCTCCTCTGCTATAGAGTTGCTCACATTTGGTTGAATATCTTTGATAAGCATAGGTGAGTGGACAACTGACGTAGGCTCATTGATCTCAGGCGGTAGCTACTCGCTGACTGGCTCTGGAATGAAATATGTGCTCAATTTTTCCTCTGGTTCCTTTTCCTCTTCTTGGCTCTCCCCCGGGTCAGATTCGTATTCATCATAAATAGGGACCATGGGGTGGTTCTTCTTGCTGACTGGCTCTTTAGTATATTTATAGTGATCAAATGTAGGATAAGCTTGCTGCTCATCATCACTATAATATACATCAAAAAGGGGTTGTCCTTCATTGATATGATCCTCCTCCAGAATAGTGATCCTGTCAAAAAGTTTCGTTTCAGGGACAGTGGGACCTGCTGCTTCTGGCTGCTCATACATAATACTTTTCTCTTTAATCCCAAGTAAAAATATATCGTGAGAAACCCCCTGGGGGAAAAGAGAAGAATCCTCTTCCACAACTAACCCCTCTTTTAAAAAGAGAGGGTTTTCGTCATCATGAGCAGAGCTGCTAGGAACATCTGCTTCAACCTGATATCCAGGTGAGTCATCTACCATGGAACACATTTGCTCTATAAACTCACAATTTCCACAAGAGGCATGTTGATCATTATGAACATCTAAAAGAATAAAGGCATCTGATATGATGTCAGATGCTTCCATTCTAGGGCTGACACAATTAATATCATTCAACACCTCCATATTTTCCTGGAAAATGCTTTCCTCCACAGTAAAATCTTCATCATGGACCTGGTCTTCAAGGCCAGCAAAGGATTCATGAAGCGAAGAAAACTCCTCACAACAGTTTTCATACTAACAATCAGCTGGAAAATAATCTTTACAAAATGAATTGAAAGTTGTATGAAAACTTGTTAAAGAGCGGATGCTCACAGCGGGAAGAGATCGACACCACTCAAGAGCAGCTCCCTTCAATGAACACCTGAAGAGCTTAATCTGAACATCCTCATGCGTGATATTGTGTTGGTGAATACCTTCATGGAAGTCCAGTAAATGCTCAGCTGGTTCCTCCCAACTTGTTGCATGAAATTCAGGGAGGAAATCTTCCCATTGGTCTCTATCAGGAAGTGCATTAGGAAAACCAACTATCTGGGAAAAGTCACAGAAAGCAAACCTTTGAGCCATAATTTTCTCCATATCGAACCAGTGGAGTCGCCAATCGATCCTCGAATCATGGAGTCGCCAGGTGAAAGATGTGCAGCTTCAAATATGCCTGGTCCTTGTTCACCATCAAAGGCCAGATCTTAACGTTGTCGTTACCCCAAGAAGCTTCTCAGGATGATAAAGCAGCTACTAAAACCTTCTCGAGAAAGTTCCTTAGGGTCAACTTTCAGGTGTGCTAACAGTAGCCACAGCTGAAACAATGATGTGGAAACAATGGAGTTTCCACAATGGAGTCGCCAGGTGCACAGTAGAAATCTTGAAGGGCTATGATGTCTGATGCACCTTCAGAATCAGAGGCTCAATGTCGTTCTGCCTAGGGAAAATCTTCAACTTCGTCCCCAGCAGTGGCGCCAGAAATGTTGGCGACGGAAGTCACTCCTGGATTGCAGCAGGAGCAGAGCCCAATGCCCATCAGTTTTATGTCATGATAGTTTTAAGGGGTGATCGAATGGGTAGAGACTCGGGAAGATATCACTCTAACTCAGGGACTGGGTCTGGCATGTGAGAAACAAAGTAGGTCTTGATCTAACTTCAGTCAGTGAGGTGATTTGAAAATGAGCAGGTTGAAGACCTGATGAGAGAAGTGGACAAACTACCTCAGGCAACAAGCCTTTCAGTAATTTGTAGAAGAAAAACTATGAATGCGAGATCCCCTGGTTCAGGGCTTCGAGAAACTGAAAGGGGGGACTTGACTGGATTCTCCAATTCCAAGTCGTTCAGCGCTAAGAAAATCACAAGGACCGATTAGAAACAATGCAACTGTTACAGTGATCTAATCTACATCATCCTATAACAGTTGCAACTCGACTGGATTCTCCAATTCCGAGTCGTTCTAACACAATGGAAACAAAGACGTAAAAGAAACTGACATTCATAAGACAAGAAGTCTCAAGAGTCTAGGCATAACTAGAATAACAGTTCTTCATTAAAGTTTTACCACCGGGAGCCTCGTTCAACCATCGATCCTTTACAAAATACAAAGACTGGGTTTATATACTCAGAGAAAATTTGCCTAACAACGGCATGCTCAGTCATCCAAGGCTTGGTGTCCCTTCAACCAAATTTGGACGGGTATTCTTTGTCAGATGCCACTTTAACTGTGCATGGCTCCTGCAGGGGGTGTAGTTGAACCAGTAAATGTCGAGTTAGCATGTGCAGACCTCCTTTGGCTGGTCGAGGACTCGGCATGGCTCTTTTGGAAAAATGGGTATACAGGACCCTCTCGAGCAGACCGCCTCCCAGACCCACCATACCTTACACTTAATGCATGAGGAGAGGTTTCAGCCACCCCTTCTCACCTTCATTTATTCCAAGCGAAAACCAGAACTGAAGTTGAATCAAATGGCGCATGGAGATCACGATGATCCTTTCGGTGACTAGACTCGATGCCTTTGGCCTTCTTTACACAACTCCTTTCTCTCCCAAGTGACCATGGTCTATGACCATGTGCTTATTCCCAAGGCGCTTTCGGCGTTCATGAGTGGGAAGGAGTTAATCCTTGCTCATCACAGTCGCGATGAGTGAAACGCTGAGATGGCTTAGTTGGGCGCCATGCGTCCTTCTCAGATCTGACGGTCTTGAACTTGCTCGACGATGCTGTGGGCCCGGGTCCTGGACACTCTCGGCACCTCGTGCATTGGGAATATGACGGAGTTGTTCCTTGCGTTTTGAAGTCGAGATGGGCGAAAAGGCGAGGAGCCTAATCGTGTGCCAGGTGTCTCTTGTGGATGAACGGTTGAGGCTGCTTCGAGATACTGCGGGCCCGATTCTGAGCGCTTTTGGCACTCCGGGGTTCAAGGTTTCGAGATGTGAGATGACGAGGGAATTTCACCCTTAGAACTCTCGAATGCCGATATGCTGACTAGATATCGCACTATGTGTCGCTGGATCGGACAACCCAGATTTAGTCTTGGCATATAGTCACTTTCTTTGATGCTATATATCGGTCAACTTGGTAGCCCCGATATCCCGATGACCGTTGATCTGCTCTTATGGATGAATCCGGGCCGTTGACAACGTAATTTCACCTGCTCACTTGATTGGAAGCCATAAAACGAGATTTTTCCATGCTGCGCTTGGGCGCTCCTCGTGCAACCTACAGACCTGGATGCTCTCGAGCCCAAGACAAGAATTATTGCTAACACTACCTTGGAAGAAATAGGTTGGTTGGATAGGAATATGAATTGTTTTGTGCAACAACAGAGGGTTATGTGGCACAATCTTCGAAAAGGTATACCAACTGTGCTGGTAAATTAAATATACAAACCGGGTGGGGGCATATAATATTAGACTAGAAAACAATGGCTTGGCAACAATGGGCCTTTTTTCCCTCCCTATTTCTACTTTTTCCATTTTGTATTGTCCCTTTTGTTTTCTAATTCATCTACTTAGGGGTCTTTCCAAAAATGCCTTGGTTCGTCAGGTGGAGGATGAACGGTTTCACATGTATGGTCACGCTTCTACCTTATTCCATACTTACCCACTTTGTCTATTACGAGTGCCAGGCTAGTGGGTTCAACATTGCTCCTCTGACTTCCGGGGGTCCACGATATACAGATTGGTCGTGGTGCCCCGCCCTCACGCCCTGTTTACTGTTACACATTTTACCAATCAAAAAAATCAGATGCATACAATTTTATGCTTGTTTATTCCTTCTGATGGAAAGTATACAATGCATATGCTTCTTATAATTATTTTTTACTAGTCACCAATTTAATAAAAAAAAATGAAGAGAATGGGGATAAAGATCGTATTTCCCCAAAACATACCTCCTCACTTAATAGGCACACGATGATTCAAATAATTCACACATGGTTCAACAAGAATGCATTAGGTGACCTTACTTAGTCCATATGATGTTCATCTGCACATGATTGCATCAAAAAAAGTTGGACTAGTGACATGACCATGAGCAGTCAGTCATCCCAGACATCAGTAGACCAACAAGGCCAAAGGTAAAGATGCATACGCTATGCTCCTAGTATGTTTACCAAACAAATATCCTTGTCTATTTATTCATCTATGGCATGGTGAATATGTTGATGTCATCTGTAATACATGGTTTGCAGTTCAAAAGAAGTATCAACAAGTACAAGCAAGACGTCGAACATAGTGCAGGTTCCGCAGACTAAAAGGTGTGGTTGCAAAACTCTGGCTCCATAGTTCATCGAAGTTATGCATGTACTTGTAGAGTTATTCCAGTGAAACAATAAAATAAAAATAAAACATGCACACTACCATTCACTTTAGTTTTCTTGTTAAAAAATTGTCACCAGGTCTAGAGTTGTAACACCCAAAGTACTATCAATAGAGGGCTTGAACAGCTGCCAAACTAGACAAGTGTCTGTCAGGGACATAATGATCATCTATAGAACCTACTTGGACAAGGCAAACAAAACTAGATCCATTATGCATGCTAACATGACAGACAAGGAGACCATGATGACAATGACACTGACTATTCCTACAAAACTTGTCCAGAAACATGCAGAAAATATATTTCCGGGTAATGGGATATCCATTACAAATTTTAATATATTTCCCAAAATAGTATATGACCATGGTGATTGTGATCGAATTATTTTTCTCAATGAAACAAGTATTAGATATTATTTTTGGTATTAGTTGCGTAGTGTAAGTCATTAATCTATGACCCATATCCCACTTAGCACTCATTGCATCGGGTGATGCTCACAGAGGTGAAGAAATGGGATTGAAACCAATGAAATGAATTGCATAGTATCAATCATAACTTCCCGGGCTTGCATCCGGTAACTAGGACTTCCCAGGTGGTCACCCATCCCAAGACGCCTCTGGCTCAAGCGCGCTTAACTATGAAGTTTTCCCCACAATCAAGCCCACTTAGCTTGCTACCCCATTTGCAAAACCTTAGCAAGTATTGTTCCTTATGAACTACCCAGTTAGAGCTCCCTTCACTCTTATTATCTAAGCATAGAGGGGCTTCCGCAGTGCAAGATATTAGATATTATTTTTGGGATTAACTGTGTAGTGTAAGTCATTAATCTATGACCCATATCCATGAGTATTAGTCGCAACTGACCAATAATTCTCATGATTTGAATAGTCCACTTAGCACTCATTGCATCGGGTGATGCTCACAGGGGTGAAGAAATGGGATTGAAACCAACGAAATGAATCGCATAGCATCAATCATAACTTCTGGGGCTTGCACCCGGTAACCAGGACTTCCCAGGTGGTTACCCATCCCAAGACACCTTTGGCTCAAGCATGCTTAACTATGGAGTTTTCCCCACAATCAAGTCCACCTAGCTTGGTACCCCATTTGAAAAACCTTAGCAAGTATTGTGCCTTATGAACTACCTAGTTAGATCTCCCTTCACTCTTATTATTTAAGCATAGAGGGGCTTCCGCAGTGCAAGATATTAGATATTATTTTTGGGA